>JAJIBD010014256.1:0-30078 GCA_021461705.1 Cryptotis parvus
CCTCTTTTCATCATTTCCTAACAGTTCTCATATTCACTACCTGATTTCATTCTTCATCACCTTATAGCTGGTTTAACTTTCTAACAACTGCTTTTATTTCCAGTATCCACCCTGAAGTCCAGTTTAGCTCCAATCTATTTTGGTACATTACACCAGACTATTTTTTCTTTTGTTAAGTTTCCAACAACTCCCAGAATATTTTTTCATTTGTCATTCAGCACTAGCTTAAGTGTGCCATTCCTCTTTGAAGTTTTCTAGCAACTTAGCTTCATTTTAAGCCGACAGCATATATTTGACAAGAAAATATATCCAGATACTGAACAATAGGCTTCTTGCTATCTTACCCTATCAGCTACTTTAAATTCCAGCGTGAGAACAATTTTTTGTCAGTTGAAACACAAAACTTTTTGTTGATATACACAAACGAAGTCCTTTGGCTGATATATTCAAGTTAACACCAATGACAGAATAGTTAGTTATTCATGATGGACAGGTTCACTGTCAATTCACATAAAAGAACCAGCAAAAACATTTCCATCCAGCAGCATGATTAAAGTCACAAATGTGTTCTCAGTACAAGAGGACTATTTATTTGGCATCATAACATGGTTCAGCTTAAAGCTGGAAACTGTCACAGATAACATCACTTTGAAGGATACATTATTCAAAACCACAGTTGAAAGGGATCCCTTTACTAAACAAACAAGTTGAAAACAGAAACTTAATTTTCATTGCTTCCAGATTGCAAAGTGAAGACATTTACTTAAATCTCTTAAACACATAGCCAATCAGAACTTGTCCACCAGTTTTATAACTTTGACTTTCACTAGGAGGTCATGGTGATCTGCTAAGGCTCTAATTTTCTTGACACACACTCCAGATGTAGTGCATAAGTAAAAAAAAGGGAACCTTTATTGAATTCTCTGTAGTTGTATACTTCTGCCCGGAGATTGTCATAGATTATTTCAAATAGGGTAAGAGCATTAATAAGAATTTCTGATTCCACATAAGAATTATAGAGGGAACTAAAGGATGCTGGCACTTGGGTACTTAGCAGTTTTTTAACATATCTGGATTTTCAGCAAAATTCGAAAGGATTTTCAAAATCTCAACCTTGATTTTTCCACCTCCCTGTGATAACAAACGGAAGAAGTTTGCAATGGAATTAACAAGCAGGTGCTGGTAGTCATTAGTAATAGTCATGTTTGTTAAAAATTTTTAGTCCAACTACCTGTACCGCTGAGTTCAGGTTAGAGGCCATGATATCATCCATGACTTTATTCATATATACCTGCAGTCGGCCCTGATTTTCATAATTCTCACTCAAGTTATTCATGGCCATTAAGGCTTTTTCCTTAATGTGGGGATCGGTTTTGTTGATCATGTTGGCAATGATTGGGAGGCCTCCCAATTTGCGGCTAATAGTATCTTGGTTGCACGTATAATTGGCATTGTTACTCAGAGTGAGCAAAGCCACCTGTTGGATGAACGGATCGTCTGATTTCTGAAGCAAAGTAAGGACTTTTCTGAGGTCTCGCACCCAGAATCTCATCGATTTCATAAGGAAAGGGGCTTCTGCATGGGAACAGGTCTTTTCCCCTTTTCCTCTCTGTTGGGTCTCAGGCTCAGAGTCTGAGTCTGAATCCGTGTCAGTCCACCCGACTCCCCTTCCCTCAGAATCAGGGATTTCTGCCAGAAAAGCCTGCCCCCCCGTTTGCAGAGGCTGCTGCAGCGGCTGCAGCGCCATCCCCAGGACGGAAGCCAAGTCCCAATTCATCTACTTCAATCTTGCTTTTCTTGCCCTTGCCCTTCCCAGTCCGGGACTTGTTTCCACCCTTGGCGCACCTTTGGGTACAGCTCCAGTAGCTGATCCAGTCTTAGGTATAGCCCCAGTATGAGCCCCCGGGAGTTGTTTTTTCTTGGAGGCTGCTGCTTTAGGAGATCCGGAAGTCCCAGTAGCCTCTGTAGCCCCAGTAGGTGCTGCTGCACCGGTGGGCATTGCTGCCACAGAAGGGCACCGCCTCGCAGGAGCCTCGGCTGCCTCAGTAGTTGCACCTACTTCAGTAGCCACTACTGCCCCGGGCCCCAGCGCTTCTGCTGTGCTAGCTGGCTCTGCCATCTTTGGAGCTCCTGCTATCACGGAACTTCTGAAGCTGTGGCAGTCTCTGTCTCCCCAGGAAGTTGTGCGTTGCAGGAAGCCTCTGCAGCCCCCCACTACTGATTCAGCCTTAGGCTCAGTCTTGACTCCTTCTGCCTCCTGGACCTGACTTCCTGTTGCACTCTGAGCGTCAGCACTGGTTACAGCCGGGCGGTGGCCTCGCGCTAGCAGGCTCCAAGAGTAGAAGGGTCATCCTGAGCCTTATTCTCTGCCCCAGCATAGACTGGAGTTGGAGGACCAACTCCTGGCCCAAGTCACTGTGAAACCAGCTCTGAGTCTAGCCCTAGCCCTGGCTCCAGTCCCAGTCACAGCTCGGGTTTTGGGCGGCCACCCTTTTCTTCATTTGGGTTTTGCCCCCTGCATATTTGTAGACACAATACCAGGCACTTTCGCTTCCTATCACTATCCGGCAGCTACACAACCGGCATCTCGAACACGGCTCATTGTAAAGGTGGTATGACTCTCCGACCCAGGCTGTGGAGCTGCTTGTCTTAGGCGTGTGCGTCCAGGTGAGGCGCTTCAGCTCAGGTGGACGATTTCCACAGAGGTTGAAAGTCGAGCAGGACCTAGAGTAAAAGATAGAAATGGAGCTTACGTTGTACCTAACTCTACGTTCTCAGAGTGAGTTTAAGGGGTATTACTTTGTGGGTAGATTAGAATCCCACACACTGGTGCTGAATCAGAGGCCTCGTTGTCCTGTTTTCATCCCAGACCAATGCCAATACAATGCCCAGCTTCTGAATGGTGGACGAGTGACGAGTATAGATGCCAGGAAAGATGATGGAGAGCAGGAAAGACATCAGTGATCCCAGATTCTGCTCTGATCGCGACCATCCGACCTTAAGAAATCCCCCCAGATGGTTCTTAAGCAACATACCAAACCCAGATTCTGCTCTGAACGAGACCACCCAACCCCAAGATCCCCAGATGGTGCTTAAGCCACCTACCAAACGACAGGAAGCAGGGGACGTTTGCTCTTTTTCCATCACCTGCGGGAACGTCTGCCCCAAAGTCAGGCAGACCTGTGGACAGATCCAAAAAAGGGCATTCTGCAGCTTTCAGTGGATGGATTTCATTTCCTTTCCTGATATGAGACCCTGTGAGCCAAGTCCCCCTCTCAGAGCTGCTCTCTTCGAAACTTTATAGAGATTGTTGTCACGCCCATTTCCTTGCACCAGTAAGGACCAGAATAATATTATCATTATAGGGTAATAGTATCCTTAAAGAGGAAAAGAGGAGAGTCCACACCCACACCCACAGTAGGGCTTCCCAGATAGTTCCACCCCATCACTGACCTCCAAGGAATCAGGAACTTTTTCCTTTTAGTTCAGTGAGAGGCTTCATCATGAAGGCAGATTGAAGGGCAGAAGCGCAGGCGGCCAGCAGGCGTTGGAGACAGAGCCTGGTGGATGCAAGCAGTATTCAAGACAAAATCGCAACAATTACCTTTTAGCACTCACATTCCAGAAAGACAAACGATGACTTCCCTCAATTCCCTCACTCTTCGCACTCTTTTTATACCCCCTAATCACCTCTGGAGCGCAGACTCCCCCACCCCCACCCTTCCACCCCGCCGCCCTTCCCTTTTTGCCCCGCCCACCCGTCCGCCATTTCTCTGGGACGCACAGCCGCACCCCTTCTCCTGCACCGAAGCAAGAGGGGCGGGGTGACGTGCAGCTAAAGCTGGATGGGACGCGGAATAAGGGGTTACTGCCAAACAATCTAGAGTTTCCTTCTTCTGATCACTGGCCCTCCAGTGCCCCCGCCCCACCAGGCCTAACCTGCAGAATAGGAGCCTCAATGTATGATTTTTTTTCGGGTTCAGGATCGTGATTTTCCACTCCTAATCTCACTCTCCCCTCCACCCCCCCCAAATACCCCGATAACCGCCATTTCTTCGGCCAGCGAACATGAACTCCTCTTCCAGGACTGAAAAGAAAACGGGATCAAGGGCTCTGCGGGCCGGAGATGTCTGGGCAGCAGCCTGGGAGTTAGCTCAGCAGTTTAATAGATTCTCTCGGGGTCTCTCCCTGAAAAGTCCAGAGAACGCCAAATCCACCCCTCACAGAGGGCGGCACACCCATTTCCCAGCACCCCCAAAACAGGGGTCGGCCCAGGGGGCGGAGGAAGGGCACATAAGATATCTGCAAAGTGAGGGAGGCTGGAAATCGCGAAATTGTTTCCAAATTGCCTGCTCTTTCGGTCACCCTTTCCTTCCCTCCCTACTGGCCTTCTATAGGCTGCCACGTTTATGTCGCTTCCCTCCTCCTCTCTAAATTGGACGGGATGTGGGGTGTGGGGCCCGAGTGTGAAAAACAACCCCCTCCCACCCCGCACTTGGCAGAGGAAAAGTGAGCGGATTCTAAGTAAGCGGACCAAGTCTTGGCGTCCCCACCTCCTCCCCGACGCGCAGCAAAACCAGCAGCGGGCGTTTGAAAACGGCAAGAAGGCGAGACAGCCACCCGCGGCCTCAGATTTCCCGATTTCTGGGCTACCCCTCTGCAGGGGTGCTGGGCAATGCTCACCCTCACACCAACCAGCCCGGATCTGGGGATTTTTCTCCTCCTCCTCCTCCGCCTCCTCGCCTGGGTTAAACGCTCAGCTCTGCGCAGCGCTACTGAGTTGGTACCCAGAGGGGGACGGACGACAGCAGTCAGGGATTTAAGTACCTTTGCCCACGTCAGCTCCTGGTCACGTGACGGCCTCATCACCAGTCAGCTTGGTTCCCCGATTTCCACTCCCACCAAGAGAACAAGACCCCCTCCTTCGCCCCACTCCCACCCCCCCACACCACATCAGGTCTTGTCACTCATTTTTTGATCTTTGTAGTTCCAGAGTGCTAAACTAGACCTTCCGTGTGTTAGAATTTGCCGTGTGCTCTGCTTACCAGGCTAAATCCAGTGGGATTTACTTCTTTGAAACATTTGACAGCTTTTTTTCACGTTATTTTGTAACTGAATTATCTCGTCCTTTCCTGGAACACTGGCCACTCTCCTGGCTCCCCTTTCAACCGCCATTCACTGGTAATCAAGGGAAAGAACGGGAGAAAGGAGAGCAGAGGCGAGGTCTGATTTTGCAGCACTCCTCTGATTTGTTTTCAACACACCATCTCCCTTTGTTTTCTATAGTAAAATACTACAAAATAGCCAAATAAGGATTCATGGCGGCAAACAGCAGCAAAAAATAGGACATGTTTTATAAAAAAAAATCCCAAGTACATTGAAAGCCACCATTCACTTTACCTAAATATGAACTCTATTGGCCATACAAGAAATAGTTTTCTAAACATGTTAAGGTATTTAAGCAATTTAAACTGCAATTTTCTCACAAGGCACATATATCACCATATGATACTGCAATTTTCTCACAAGGCACACATATCACCATATGATCTGTAAGTTGATCCAGAAGACATGTTCAGGGGCCGGAGAGATAGTATAGTGAGTAGGGCGTTTGCCTTGCACACGGCCGACCTGGGTTTGATCCCGGCATCCCATATGGTCCCCGAGCACCGTCAGGAGTAATTCCTGAGCGAAGAGCCAGGAGTAAACCCTGGGCATTGCCGGAGTAACCCCTGGGCATTGCCGGGTGTAACCCAATAAAACAACAAAAAGAAGACACTTTCCAGTTGTCTGACCTTACTTGTTTTGCACAAATAATATCCTACTTTTTCCTTTTCTGGGACAGCATTTAAGTTGGATAATTCTGTCTTGTTCTGTTAGAGAAACATATTTATTTAATGTTCCAAACCACTACTGACTGTTGCATGAACCTCCTCTAATTTGATGGCTGCAATAGCAGGTAGATGCTAACCCTCTACCTGCTCCCACATTCCAAAGCTTCTTCCCTGCATTTTGCCTCTGAATTAGGTTCCAATTTCCTTATTTAACTCTGGGCAAAAGGAAAACTGTCAGGCCAAGGAAACGATAGAAGGGGACGAATGAGGATGCAGAACTGGTCAAGTCCTCACTATCTCTTCAAAAGGACATGAAGATGCTAATCCTCTACCTACTCCCACATTCCAAAGCTTCTTCCCTGCATTTTAGTACCAGATTCTGTTTCTCGCTCCCAAAATACAAATGGATCAAGGTGGCAAATGTCACCATTATTCAGGTGACTAATCGGTGTGAACGCCTCTGGCTTCCTCCCTTCCTCCCTCATATTCTCACAGAGGTAACTCCAAGATGCACAGACAAGATGGCCGTTTCTCTCACCTTTGCAGGTTTTCACGAAGGCTCGGATGAATGTTTACTGGAGAAAGTATGTAAACTTGCCTACTACGCCTGTATTCACAGTGCCCAAGTGACCTTTGCCCGAAGGACTGATTTTTTCAAGTGGCCCAAGAGGTACAGTATTTAGGCCTTCTCACGTTTGGTCTCCTTAGAGCTGGGACCAGAGAGAACAAAGTATTTCTTCAGGTTCATTCCTGCAGCTTGCAAGGCCTTGGTGCCCCAGCTGCCAACTGTGTTCTGGGACCCCACACACTATCCTACAGACTACAGTGATGAATCTAGAGTAGTTATTCTCGGCTGGTTTATTCTGTGCTTTACCCGAAATTGTACAAATATGTTTTTTTAATTATTGGTGTGTGTTGGTTAAGCACGTTTTGGAGGGCATAGAAGCAATTGTTCCCATTCATTTCTTAAGGAGTCTGTGACTTGTGTCCAAATCTGAAGAACTAATTCAGTAGTCTACAGGTTCTCTGCTATCTATAATAGTCTAAATTAGGAATCTTTTTGGGTTTGCTTTCTTGTGAATAAAGGTAATACCAGTAGTCAAAATATTTTTTGAAATAAAGTAATATATACTGTATACATGAAAGGAGGCTTGTGAAAACTTTTCTATCCTAGTCATGACCCCAAATGCACACACATATATGTATTTATATATATATATGTGTGTATATCCATATCTATATACATATATATGTGCATTTGTGGTAAATAATAAAGTTGTAAATTATCACTTGTATCACTTGTCTTCCTGTTCATCATGATTTGCTCGAGAGGGCACCAGTAACATCTCCATGTGTCCTTCTCATGCTAGGAGAGCCCAAGGGCACCTGCTTGCTCCAGGAACATAAAGAGCCTCAAACCATTCCATCAGGTCAAGGGAATGAGGTCTATAACTGTTACTGGTATTTGGCATATCAAATACGACATGGTTAGCTTGCCAGGCTCTGCTGTGCAGGTGGGATACTCTTGTAGTCACCTCTGATCTCCAGCATTTATTGATGAACAGCGTGACCTCAAGTTCTTCTGCTGGGTGGAGCTCTGACGAGAGGGGAGTCGGGTGTGGAAAATGGCTGCCCTCATGGTGTGGGGGTCCTCTGGCTTCTTGCGAGGCTCTGCTGGGGTGCCGGGCCAGGGCGAGGACCCTCCTAGTGCCTCATGAGCAGCTGGGCACAGGGAGAGCCAGTAGCAGCTCTGTCCCATGTATGTGAGTCTCTGACCTGGGGCTTAAAGTTGCAAACTAAACAACAATAAACAAATAATAAGTACTTGCTTGGCATTTCTTTTCTCTGTTTTGTTTTGCAGCCACACCCAGTGATGATCAAGCTTACTTCTGACTCAACACTCAGGGATCACTCCTGATGAGCTCCAGGAACCGAATGAGGTGCTGGGGATTGAACCGAGATCTGCTGCATGCAAGGCAAGTGACTTATGCTGCACTATCTTTCTGACCCAAAGCACTGTAACTTGTAATTGCAGCAAGACTGCATATCAATCACAGGAATATTAGCATCCTAAAACTGAGACTTACCCTCAGTAGGATATGTCTTCATTTTGCTCATCTCCTTTTTTGTTTTTTTTTGCTTTTTTGGGTCACACCGGCGATGCTCAGGGGTTACTCCTGGCTCTTTGCTCAGGAATTTCTCCTGGCGGTGCTCGGGAACCATATGGGATGCCGGGGATCGAACCCGGGCGGCATAGGCCGGCCGTGTGCAAGGCAAACGCCCCTACCCGCTGGGCTATCGCTCTGGCCCCTCATCTCCATTTTTATGCCTGTTAATCAATTTTATGAAGTTTCTTCAGCTAAATAATTCCTATTACTATCTGGTTTCCTAGGTATCTAGACATCTGTGTTGCTGAAATGGCATTCCCTTTTCCAGGTAAAATTTCTGATAATTTTATGTTTATGGAAAATTTGTATTGTTGGATATTTGTTTTGTATCTGTCATTTTTATGACCCATACTTTTAATTCCACTAACTTTCATACTATACATTTGATTTTCTCAGGACATATACGTGATAATATGAAAAAGATGATTATTTTTCTATTTTCCTGTCCAGTATTTTTTACCTTTTCTCCCTCTCTGTTTCTGCATGTGTTACATTCACTAGAGCCTTGAGAGCTACGCTAAATATTTGTGGTCCTTAAGAATTCTTCTGATTTCTTCTTGAATGAAATGCAAATGTTACTTTTATTTCATCATTTAGTGTAATTATCTGTTCATCCTAACTTGCTATTTCTGATATATTTTCTTATTGTTTCCATAGCTACTTTCATTTATGTTTATCAATACAGCAGGAATAAAAACATCACTGTATCACTGTCTTCCCGTTCATCATCGATCTGCTCGAGCACCAGTAACATCTCCATATGCCCTGTCTCATGCAAGTAGAGCCCAAGGGCATCTGCTTGCTCCAGGAACATAAAGAGCCTCAAACCATTCCATCAGGTCATGGGTATGAGGTCTATAATTGTTACTGGTATCTGGCATATCAAATACGACACGGGTAGCTTGCCAGGCTCTGCCGTGTGGGTAGCATACTCTTGTAGTCATCTCAAAATCCAGCATTTATTGATGAATCGCTTCTCGGCCTTTTGGCTAAGATCAAGTGTAATAAAAACATAGTACAAAGAAATAGTGCTGGTACTTGGGAGGCAATTACTAAGTCTTGTGATCTTGGGTTTAAGTTTGTGATAGAAAGATTGAGGTTAGAAGACTCTGCCCAGGTAGAAGAGCCTCTAATATAGTCTCACCAGGCCAATAACATATAAAACTGGATTTGTTATTGGTTCAAAATATTGTGAAATTCCAGGGGTTAGCTCTGTAGTTCTTACCAATCCTGAAGTCAAAATTCTACTGCCATTCCACCACAGAAAAGACCCCTTGGGGGAGGGAATCTGGGAACATTGGTGGTGGGAAATGTGCACTGGTGGAGGGATGGGTGTTAGAACACTGTATGACTTAAATCCAATCAATAACAGCTTTGTAATTTTATATCTCACAGTGTCATAATCAAATAAAAATAAAAATAAAAAGAAAAGACCCCTCTGACTTTTTCTTCCACCATCCATCTCTTTTCTACTGGTAATATTATGGCTTTTTTTCTTAGTCTAGGAGTTAGTTTTCTTCAGTTTTGTCAGTTTCTTTGCTTTAGTTGTCTATATTCTGGTAAATGAGTAAAGCATCAATTGTCTTTCACTTTATTACTTTTTTATTAGTATAATCACCCCAGGTTTCATTTTTATTTTATCCCAAATATGTAATTTTAAAAAGAGTTTTAAACACATAATTTAATCATTATTATATAGTATTATGTTTTGTTTTTGTATATCCAGGGTTCCTCAGGGCTTCCCACTGTCTCTGAGCTCAGGGATCCCTCCTAAGGGGGGCAATTTTATTCCACTGTGTATATGTACCATATGAGGTGCCAGGGATTGAACCTAGTTGGCCATATTCAAAGGTAAACCCTCTACCCACGGTCCTATCTCTAGAGCTTGCCCCAAATTATGTAGTATTCTTTACTGTGTAAATGAAATTTATTTTTACTCCTATTTTACTAATGTTCTTTTTCTTCAAATCAGGAATGGCTGTTTCTCAAATGCTTTGTAAGGTTTAACACTTTTCAGCACCACCCCTTCCTCCAGTTGAACACTTTTCTCCAACATAAATTTGTGCCCTCCAAACCCTAACCTCCAATTCCATCAAGTGGCATGTTTCTATTGAGTACCAGTTCTCATGTTCTTTGTTTCCATTGTTTTTGCACATTTGTTATTCCACCATTATGTTTCTTTCTATCCCACGTATGAGACAGATTATTCTGTGCCAGTCTCTCTCCCTTTGACTAACTTTTTTCATTATGATAGTCTCCAAGCCCCTCCATGTAGTAGCAAATTATATGAGTTTATTTACTCTTATAGTCAATTAATATTCCACTGTGTATTTACCATAAGTTTTATTTATTCAGTTATTTATTCTTGGATGCTTGGGTTGTTTTCAGATGTTGGCTATTGTGAATAGTGCTAAAGGAACAGGGGGTGGCAATGTCATTCTCTATTTTGGCTCATAAACATTTTAAACTAGTTTCTCACTATCAAAATGTAATCATCATAATCTATTTCTTTTCATGTATCACTTCACTTGTCACTTGTTTTTCTGTTGTTTGTCGATTTGCTCAAGTAGGCACCAGTAACATCTCCATACTTCCTATCGAATGCTAGTGTAGCCCAAGGGCATCTGCTCACACCAGGAACACGAAGAGCCTCAAATCATTTGTTGTGGTCATGGGAATGAGGGCTATAATTGTTACTGGATTTTGGCATATCAAATATGACATAGGTAGCTTGCCAGGCTCTGCTGTGTGGGTGGTGTACTCTTGGTAGTAGGTTCTCAGTTCGTGCATTTACTGATGAATGGGGAGATATCAGCTTATCTCTTTGGTGGAGCTCTGATGACCTGTGGAGTCTGGATGTTTAAAATGGCGGCCCTCATGGTGTGGGGGTTCCTGTCACTTCTTGTGAGGCCCTATTGGAATGGCAGGCCAGGGCTAGAACTCGCCTTCCCTTCCGGACACCTCATGATCAGGTGAGCACAGGGAGAGCCAGTAGCAGCAGCTCTGCCCCGTGTATCTGTGTCCAGATGTTCATGTAGTAGGTATAAATCATTATTATCAAACTCGGGTGTGAAGAAAATATCAGCTATCTTTATTTTTCTAAAACTTTATGAAAACTAAAATCTGCATTGCCTAAGTTTCTACAGAGTCAGGAGGAGGATCCTTATTTCTAGATGTAATATCCATCATACAAGTTTCCAGACGGGGCAATTAGGTAGCTTTTATACCATGATTTCCATAAAGGTTGTTGAAATTTGTTGAGTCTGGGAGCCCCTCGGCTGAATTCAGCTTTCCAAATGCATCATATGATCAACCATGAGTTTCTACCCTTTACTTTGGGCTGTGCTAGAGTGAGGTTAGATGCTCCATCCGCTCAAAGGATGCAGAGACCTTTATTTCCCTTCTATGAAAATGATGTTTTTTCCTCTCTAGAGTGTAATAGAAATCCCTTACTTTCCAAATCATGTTTTTCTCAATAGGTGTGAAGTTTTTTGGGAAAAAAAATCTGGGTAGTCCTGCCATGAACATTTTCTGAGGCAAGGAAGTATAGAGTCTCATGGACTGTGAAAGGGAGAGAGGAGAACACAGACCTACCAGTGAAACAAATTAATACCTTGGTGTCTTAAGTGGGGTTCCCTGGAGGTCAGTTTTAATACGGGATACTTGTGAAAGTGGCTAATTCAGCGCTGTCAGATGAAACCTTCATGGAGCAGCATTGGACAACAGAATAAACCGGGTATAGATGTAGTTCAGCTGAAGTGTAGTCACATGGTCCAGGACAGCTCTGTGATATGAAGGGCACCATGAACTGACTCATTCTAAGACCAAAGTCAGACTTTTATATACACTGACTAAAAACCAGAGTGTCTGGGTGAAGTGATATGAGAGAGAGGAGTAGTTTTAGCTTGCACGTATCCTCTGAAAAGGCATAATCACATATTTTTAGAAGTTAACACTCATAGTCACTAGGGGATGAAGGTACTAGTTTACTACCTCTACTAAAACTAGCCAGTCTCTGTTCTTGCAATGAAAATGTACTTCCTATGTTTTTTCTACCAGAAGCCTTCAATTCACTATTGTTAACAGTGGTACAATCTATCAGGAAATGCGCAGTTTCTCCATAAATAAAACAAATAGGATAGTGGTCCTGAATCCAATCTCCCACTGGCTCTCTCAGAAACTCTCTACTTTAACAAGACTACTGGTTTCTAACTTTTAATAAAAATTATATCTCTCCCTTTAAGGAATGAATTTTGGAGGTCATCTGTATGGAACACACTGTGGCATCTCATGAAAATCTTGTGTATTTAACAACATTGGAAAGCCAGTACAAATTTTGAGGGCCATTTAGACATAAGGTATATAAGTCTGTCTTTGGCAGGCGTTAAGTTCATTGACATAATTCTATTCTAAATTTCTTTTCTGTTCTTTTTCCTTTATGGTGATAGATATTGCCAAAAGCAGGTTGACTGGCTCATATAATAGAACTATCAAAATCTTTTGGGCATATTTTGGGTACCAGGGATTTGAACTCATGGCCATTTAGTTGTAAAGTTGCACAGTCTACTCTACAAGCTGCTGTACTACTCCCTGGGGCTATTTAAACTTTTTTGAGTGAATTTCATTTTATTTTTAAAATTTTACTTAGGTCCTGTGATTTCCCAAGTTATTTTTAATAGGAATTCAAGCATAAGATGTTCCTGCCTTTATATACACCATCCCATGGTTCCATTCCTCCACCTTGGACATCAGGTTCTCTATAATTCCATCAGTCTGAATACTTGAGAGATATATTTTAAGTTTAAAACTCAAGGACAGTAAAAAATAACAACTCAAGGACAGTAGAAATAAGGGTCAGAAGGATTTTTTTCATGGTTGGAAATCCTGCCTCAAGTGCTGAGGGAGAAGACAGCTTGACAAAGATAGTTGGAAATGACCACTCTGCTGAAGAACAAACAAGATAACCTCTCAGTATCATTATTGTAAACCCATGCTGCCCAAAAGGGGGAGAGAGAAAGAGAAAAAGTGAGAGAGAAAGAGAGAAGGAAAGTTCTTGCTATAGAGACAGGCTGGTGGGTAGGGGTGAGAGGGCAACCGTGACATTGGAGGTGGGAACTGTACACTGATGGAGGGATGAGTGTTTGGAACATTGTATGACTGAAACCTGCTCATGAACACCTTTGTAATGGTGTATCTCAGGGTGATTCAATAAAAAATTAACCCTTTTTAAAATAAATTTGCTGTTTTGAACAATAAAAATAATTATTGTAGTTTGGGTCTTGAAACTAAATAAAGAAGAAATTGCCAAAGGAATGAAAGGTATTGCTGCACTTATAAAATCCAACTGGCCCACCCAGAGGTCGAAGAGGGTCATGGAAATGGGTGTGGCTACCCTGACCAAGAGGCTTTGCTTTGTCTAACTTCCATGTAGTAATCCTGGGCTCTTGAAGGGGGAGGTACCTTTGAGGAATTTAAACTTTGACCCCTCCTCTTGCTAATATGGAAAAAAATCAGCCACATCTATTTTCGTGGCTCCTTTACTAGTCAAGTGTTACTAAGATTGGGAGTCAAAATATCAGAAAAGGCAGGCCTATCAGATGATCAGTTCAGACACATGTTGTTCCAGATTACAAACTCATTTAAAGTTTGATGGCTCTCAAGCTTTTTTTTTATTAAATGTTTTATTATACCACTGTAATTGTATTATACAATACAATTAAAACGTTCATGTTTAAGAGATTTCGGTCACATAGTGTTCTCAAGCTTTTGCTCTACATTAGAGGAACAAAGATATTTATTAAATATGGACCTGCCAGGCATTTTTTTGACTAAGGCTTGCCACAATTTCTAGACCCTGATGAAGTAGGGCACATTATCTGCTTGTTCAGGAACCCCTTTTTGTCTTCATCTCACTGATGCTTTACCAGTAAAAAAGAGGTTTTTTTAATCTACACTTGGGAAAATTCCTCAAATTCCTTTTGTATCTATGTAAACCACAAGTTATCTTGCTTGACCAGACAGATGAGTTCAAGAAAGGGAAAATAAATGAACAAGGTTTAATAAAGGTCATTGGTTTAATTCTTCTCATTTAAAAAAACATACATCTAGCTAAAATAATGAAATGTGAAATTTCACTAAAATTCAATTTACTTCCCTAGTATCTCCTCAGTTTTATTTGAAGTTTAATTAAATTGTAGCATTTAATGCTGGAAGGTAATTAAATATCACAGGAAATGATAGAATATTATGTGAGTTTATAAAAATTGTATAATAAGGACCCCAAGTCGAAACAGTGACTTATCAGTGAAGATCTCGTTTTGTAATTCATTTCTATGAGGTATTAGATCTATTAGGAAAACTAATATATGTTATGTCTGGGATATTTTGTATTAATGCCTTAAAATTATAAACTTATAATTTTTTAAAACTTTAGAACACAACAACTTGGTTAACATGCCTTTATCCTTTATTTATTCTAATAGTGGGTGATGAAAGCGATAAAATTGGTGAGAATGTGTAAGAAATTTTGAACTCATGATAAAGCTAATGTGACAAGGAAAAGAAAAGCTATTACTCCTGAGCAAATGCTCCTCTTATCAAATGCTCAATTTGCTAACTGAAGTACATGTTTTATAGCTCTACTTCAGAGCTTTAGTGAAACCTTTAAATTTTTTTTGACCACACCCAGCCATGCTCAGGGGTTACTCCTGGCTCTACATTGAGGAATCACTCCTGGCAGAGCTCAGGGGACAGTATGGGATGCCAGAGATTGAACCCAGGTCAGTTGCTTTCAAGTCAAGTGCTTACCAGCTATATTATCTCTCTGTCCCTGAAACCTTTATTAATGAAATTTATGCAGCAAATAAAATGTTGTTACTGCAATTTTTCATTTTTCAATTTTAAATAATTTTAATAACACTGTGAGATAGACATTTAGAAAGCTGTTTATAATTGGGTTTCAGTCATAATGTTCCAGCAACCATCCCTCCACCAGTGCGCATTTCCCACCACCAATGTCCCCAGTTTCCCTTCCCTTGCCACCCGCTGCCTGCCTCTATGGGCAAGCACTTTTTCTTCTCTCTCTCTCTCTCTCTCTCTCTCTCTTCTTTTGCACATCATAATTTTCAATATGTACACTGAGGGTACCTGGGCCGGATTTTTCAAATCCGGCCCAGGTATGCTGATCCAGAGACTCACAGATATGGGGCAGAGCTGCTCCCAGCTCTCCCTGTGCCCAGCCACTCACGAGGTGCCCGAGAGGGATGGTGGGTTCTAGCCCTGGCTGTCACCCCAGCAAAGCCTCACAACAAGCCAGATGACCCCCACTCCATGGGGGCTGCCATTTTCCACATCCGGACCTCCCTCTTGTCAGAACTCCACCCAGCAGACGAGGCCTATCACAGCCCGGCTCACGCGCGGTGCAAGCGCCGCATGGTTCATCAATAAATGCTGGATTTAGAGGTGACTACAAGAGTATGCCACCCGCATGGCAGATCCTGGCAAGCTACGGCGTGTCGAATTTGACATGCCAAATACCAGTAACAATTATAGACCTCATTCCCATGACCTGATGTAATGGTTTGAGGCTCTTTATGTTCCTGGAGCAAGCAGATGCCCTTGGGCTCTACTAGCATGAGACAGGACATATGAAGATGTTACTGGTGCCCGCTCGAGCAAATCGATGATGAAGGACAAGACCTCAAACACATGATCATTTAATCTTTGATAAAGGTGCAATGAGTCTAAAATGGAGTAAGGAAAGCCTCTTCAACAAGTGGTGTTGGGAAAACTGGGCAGCGACATGTAAAAAATGAATTTGGACCTGTGTCTAACACCATGCACAAAAATCAGATCAAAATGGATTAAAGATCTCAATATCAGACTTAAATCCATAAAGTACATTGAAGAAAATATAGGAAAAACCCTCCACGACATTGAAGTTAAAGGCATCTTCAAAGGTGAAACATCACTAACAAAGCAACTAGAAGAAAGGATAAACATATGGGACTGCATGAAACTAAAAGCTTCTGCACCTCAAAAGAAACAGTGACTAAGATACAAAAGCAGTCCACAGAATGGGAAAGAATATTCACCCAATACCCATCTGATAAGGGGTTAATATCCAGGATATATCAGGCACTGGTAGAACTTTACAAGAAGAAAACAAACAACCCCATCAAAAAATGGGGAGAAGAAATGAACAGAAACTTCAGCAAGGAAGAAATTCGAATGGACAAAAAAAACATATGAAAAAATGCTCATCATCACTGGTCATCAGAGAGATGCAAATCAAAACAACAATGAGATACCACTTTACACCACAGAGACTGGCACATATTCAAAGAGCAAGAACAACAAGTGCTGGCGTGGATGTGGGGAAAAGGGGACACTCATCCATTGTTGGTGGGAATGCCGGCTGGTACAGCCTTTCTGGAAAACAATATGGACTTTCCCTCCAAAGACTAGAAATTGAACTCCCATTTGACCCAGCCATACCACTCCTGGGAATCTACTCTGGGAAACCAAAAATACACAGCGGAAACACCATCCCTACTTTTATGTTCATAGCAGCATTATTCACAATAGCCAGAACCTGGAAGCAACCAGAGTGCCCGAAAATCGATGACTGGATAAAGAAGCTTTGGTACATCTACACAATGGAATACTATGCAGCTGTTAGGAAAAATGAAGTTATAAAATTTGCCTATAAATGGATGGACATGGAGAAGATTATGTTGAGTGAAGTTAGCCAGAAGGAGAGAGACAGATACAGAATGACTGCATTTATTTGCATGGCATAAATATATATGTACATATTATGATACCAATATCCAATATCAAGTGAAACATATATCAGGAGGTCTTGTCAAAGGTGGAAATTATCACAAACGTGTGGGAGTCAGAGTTTAGGTAAGACAGAAAATGGAACAGGGTGCTAATAATTGTCGAGGGTACTAATGCCAACCTAGAACTGAGCATTAAGTAGAGGCAAAAGGATACACATGACAACCTTTTAATATATGTTCTGTAATCCATAGTCTGGAAGGGAAGGAAAAGAGAAAGAGAGAGAAAGGGAAAGAAATAAAGAACCTGCTATGGAGGTGGGCTGGGGAAGGGGGGAGGGAACCGGGGATGTTGGTGGTGGGAGATGGGCACTGGTGGAGGGACGGGTGCTGGAACACTGTATGACCAAAACCCAAACATGAACTTTTTTAATTGTATATCTTTTTATTTGTATATCTCACGGTGGTATAATAAAATACTTAAAAAAAAAAAAAAAAAGAACCTGTCATTTGGACAGGCTATGGGAGGGGGGGGAACCGGGAAATTGGTGGTGGGAAATGGGCACTGGTGGAGGGGTGGGGTGCTGGAACACTATGTGACCGAAACCTCCAAACATGAACAACGTTGTAATTGTATATCTCACGGTGGTATAATAAAATGTTTAATAAAAAAAGAACCCCCAAAAAATAAAATCCGAAACATTCTTCCCTAGTATATGCTGCAGCTTTATATGCATGCAGTGTCTAAGTTTCATGGTCAGTCAATTTAAAAAACCCATAAAATATCCCTGCTAGCAGTCTGGGCAAATGGAATTGTACAAATGCCTAGAAGAAGAAAAATAAAAAGGAAAAAGCCTATTTTCAGATTCTAGGAACACCAAGAATCCTCAAATGCCAAAAATTACAAGGAGACTAAAAGGATGATACTACCTTGATCCAGCTTGTTCCAACTCCAGAAACAGACACAGTAAATAGAAAACTGAAGCAGTAAGCAAGTAAATGAGTTGACTGTGGGTTGTTAGTAACTACCTACTCCAATATTTCCTTTTTTTTAGTTTTGGTGCCATACTCGGTGATGATCGGGACTTACTCCTGGTTCTGCATTCAGGGATCACTACTGGATCAGTTCAAGGGACCATGTATAGTGCCAAGGACTGAACTGGGGTCAGTCAGGTGGAAGGTATCTTACCCACTGTACTATACTTAAGTTTTTATTTTTTCCATGTTCTAGTTGCCCATGGAAACTAAAGTCTGCCTTTTCCCCCAAACAACCATCACTCTATGTATCTCTTATTTTGAATTAATCTCTGAACCCTAGTATATGTATGAGAGTTTATTTTTCTCATACTTTCAAATGATTGTTTCCTGCTTTATAATATATATTAGTACAAGACTGTATTTTAATATTTATTTACTATTTCTTACACAGTTATGTCTTCCTAATAGAAATCTGTAGACAACTATCTTTGACCAAGTCTACTAATGAACCAACTTACATATTTTAAGACACAGCAAAATGAACTGTTCTCAGACACTTAAATAGTCATTGAATTTTTCTAGTAAATGTACAATGCATTCACCAAATACATATATAGTGCATTCACCTTTTATAAATTCTAGAGTTCTCATACCTCAAAGCATGCTATATCAAATCTTACATAATGAACTTTGTACATAATTAATTCAACAACACTTGGTTAGTATCACAGCCTAACATTATTAATTGAGATCATTATAAAATTGCTACCAAATTTTGCACATATTTTACAAATGCTGAAGAGTTCATAAAAACAGTCATTGCAAAATTATGTCTATGGACCTAAGCTTAGAACTTTTATCAAAATGTTCATTTCCAGTAATAAATAATTATTATAATTTACAAGAAAATAATACCTTCATCATATTAAAATATTCTTAATAGTGAGCTTATTTTTAAAATAAAAACTTACAAAGTCTAAATGTTACCAAGCTAATTATTACAAGACATAAACAGAAGACATCCTAGTAGCCTCTTGATAGACAAAGGAACTTCGTTCTCAAGTGAGATTTTCAAATTAATAGATTGTTCAATTTTTGGTGCAGAGAATGGAATCCCATCTCATGCATGTGAGACATACACTTTGTCACTGAGCCACAAGCATAACCTTTTTTCTGTCAAGGAAATAATCCAGGGCCTTACATGTAAGGTAATTGTACTCTATCAAGCTATATAGCTGACTCATTTAATTATTTATTTATTTGGCCACACTTTGTTGTGCTTCCAAGGCTTACTCCTGGCTCTGTGCTCACATATAACTCCTAGCAGTGCTAAGGGAACAATATGGGGTGCTGGGAATAGAATTGAGATCAACTATGTGCAAGACAAGAAAGAGCCCTACACCTGGTAATATCTATCCAGGCCCTCTTTTATTTTATTCTTCATATAAATTTGCTACTAGTAGTACCACCAGTATTGATGATAAGTTTCAAGACTATATATCATCTAATTCAGAGTTCTGATTTCTCTAAATTCTAAATTGAATGCTATATTTTTATTATATTGACATTCTAATAAAATAAGACATTCTAATAAAATAAGACATAAAATATTGACATTCTAATAAACCACTTTACAGCACAACTAGTAAATGTTGAAATAATAGCACCACATGGAGGGACTTGTAGAGTATCATGCTGAGTGAAGTTAGTCAGACATAGACAAACACATATAATCTCTCCATATGCAAGATACAAAGAAATGTAATGGTGGAATAAAAAATATCCAAAGATAATGGAAAGAAAGAACATGAGAATTGGTACTCAATAGGAAACAAGATACTTGGGGATCTGGAGATAGGATAGGGAGAGGGCAACATCTATGGTGAGGGAAGCATTCACCTGGGAGGAGGAGGTGCTACTAAAAGGTGGTAAAGTGTTATATATGAAACAGTGTCAGCAACAGTAGTGTAAACTACAGTGCAAAAGCTTCTTTTTTTCAAAAAAGCACCTCTGAAAACCAATCATGGACAACTTTGTGACTGTTTATCTCACGGTAATTTTATATCTATATCTATCTCTATATATCTCTATTTCTATCTATAGATATATCACTATATCTCTATCTCTATATCTCTATCTCTAGATCTCTAGATCTCTATCTATACATATATCTAGATCCCTATATATCTATCTCTAGATATCTATCAATAGATCTATATCTCTAGATCACTATCACTATCACTATCTTCCCGTTAATCATCTATTTGCTAGAGCGGGCACCAGTAATATCTCCATATGTCCTGTCTCATGCTAGTAGAACCCAAAGGCATCCGCTTGCTCTAGGAACATAAAGAGCCTCAAACAATTATATTAGGTCACGGGAATGACCTAATATAAAATGTTACTGGTATTTGGCATATCAAATACTACACGAGCAGCTTGCCAGGCTTGCCATGTGGGTGGTATACTGTTGTAGTCACCCCTAAATAAAGCATTTATTGATGAACCGTGGCGAGCCGGGCTGTGATAGTCTGGTCTGCTGGGTGGAGTTGTGACGAGAGGGAAGTCGGATGTGGAAAATGGCGGGCCCCATGAAGTAGGGGAGGGTGGTCTGGCTTGTTGTGAGGTGCTGGGTTACATTATTACATAGTTATACTGTTGCTACTGAAATTTCCAATATTATCCTATCATTCAGCCTCTTGGCTTAGGAGTTCACCAATAGGCGGAGGAGTGGTTTTGTGGAAAATGGCGGGCCCCATGGAGTAGGGGAGGGTGGTCTGGCTTGTTGTGAGGCTCTGCTGGGGTGGCAGGCCAGGGCTAGAACCGCCATGCCTCCCGGGCGCCTACGAGCAGCTGGGCAGGGGAGCAAGTAGCAGCTCTGCCCCATGTCTGAGAGTCTCTGGTTCAGCATACCTGGGCCGGATTGAAAAAAAAAACTGCTGCAGGGTGTTTATATCTCTAGATAGAGATATGATAATTCTATCTCTAGAGATAGATAATTCTATCTTTAAATTTATATCTCTAGATAGAGATGTAAATATAGATATCTAGAGATCTCTATCTAGAGATACAAATCTCTAGATCTCTGTCTCTAGATCTCTATCTCTAGATCTATATCTCTTGATCTATCGATATCTACAGGTCTATCGATAGATACATATTACTAAAGCAGATATTAATGTAACATTGCTTCAGGGTATATTTCTAAGAGGCGCACTTATTAAATAAGCAATCATTTATTACTTGTCTGTTCTGTTTGAGAGGAGAAAGTGTTCTCATCATGACTGGAAGGTAAAGGTTCATAAAGACCTATGGTTCTATTTCATCACATTACAACCTCATTGCAAGAATAAACAAAAGCACCCCCACAAAGCAGACTGGTGGGTGGAAGGCAAATACATTTGAGGGGCATTGGTGGAGGGAAATGGACACTGGTGATGGGAGCACTGTTGAAACATTGTATGTCTGAAACTGGATCATGAATAATCTTATAATTTCATGGTGACTGAAAAAAAATCAAACAGCATCATACTTGTGAAAAGATGTCTTGATTTATCCAAAATATGCATCAAATCTCCCAGGAGATGTACACCAAGCAGGTGAACTTTATGGTATCACGGGATCCCCACAGCTGAAAGCCCAGAGCACCCAAGAGCGGCAGAGTAGCTGAATACTTGCCCTGCCAAAGCTCCACTGTGGCAGGAGCGAACCTCATCCCAATTTACAACTATGCTAAGGGCTCAACTTCACGAACTCTGCAGAGGCGCCAATCTGCGAATAATATCGAGCACCCACTGCCCAGGCTGAGAACTCTGTTGATTTTGTTTTGTTTTTTGGAGTTGGGGATGGATAACTCCCCCCAACCCCCTCCTGGAAGCCTTGCTGTGTAGACTCATTGGCCCAAACCTGAAGTCCCTGGACTGCATCACACCTCCTAAAGCAACAGAAAGCTTAATGAATTCTTAGACAAGGGCTTAACCCTGCGATCAGATAGAACAATGTTCACATAATTTGATTTTCTTTGTTGGTTTTAGTAATGCAACTTTATTATCTATCAGTGTTGATTCTAGAAACCCAATCGTGAACAGCTTTGTAAATGTCTATCTCACCGCGTTATTAAAAATTATTTTAAAAATTTAAAAATGAAAAAATGCAGTAACAACATTTTATTTGTTGAGTAAATTTCAATAATAAAGGTTTCAGGGACAGAGAGATAATATAGCTGGTAAGCACTTGACTTGAAAGCAACTGACCTGGGTTCAATCTCTGGCATCCCATACTGTCCCCTGAGCACTGCCAGGAGTGATTCCTCAGTGTAGAGCCAGGAGTACCCCTGAACATGGCTAGGTGTGGCCAAAAACTTTAAAGGTTTCACTAAAGCTCTGAAGTTATGGATTTTTCTACATTAAAATAAATTTAAAACAAAAAATGAAAATTAAAAAAATTATTATACCACTGTGAGATATACAGCTACAAAGATGTTCATATCTGGGTTTCAGTTATACAGTGTTCCAGTACCCCTCCCTCCACTAGTGCCCATTTCCCACCATGAATGTTCCCTGATTTCCTCTCCCTTTACCCCAGCCTCCCTCTCTCTCTCTCTCTCTCTCTCTCTCTCTCTCTCTCTCTCCCTTCTCTTACACATTGTGGTTTGCAATACATTTAGAGGTTATAATGTATAACCCGTTGCCTACAATCAATGCTCAGTTCTAGGCTGGTATTATCATTTCCAACCATTATTAGCACACTGCTCCTTTCTCTATCTTACCTAACCTCTGACTCCACACACTTGCAGTAGATTCCACCACTGACAAGACCTCCTGATCCATATTTCGCCTGGCCTTGGATATTGCAATCATGCTATTTTTTATATCCCACAAATAAATGCAGCCGTTCTATATCTGTCTTCTACCTTCTGATTAATTTCATTCAACGTGATCCTCTCCATGTACATCCATTTATAGGAAAAATTCATGACTTCATTTCAAAAAAATGAAATTATTGTGCCTCCTTAGCATTGTGCCTCTTTAGCAAGTAGAAAATGCTGTAGCATTAGAGTATATGCCTTGGTTTATGTTACCTCATGCAGTTTGTTAAATATAACAAAGCTTCTTTGGGAAAAACAAAACAAAACAACAGAAATATGCATCAATATCACTCATAGTTTTCCCCTTTTGGAAAGTGTAAATACAGCAAGTCCTCCATTACTATTTCTTGTGTTTCTTGGATGATAATTTTTTAGGTTTTTTTTTTTTCAGTTTGTTTTGGGGGACACACCTACCAGTGCGCTGGGTTTACTCCTGGTTCTGTGCTCAGGCAGGGATCACTCCTGGAAGAGTTTGGAGAACCGTATGTGGTGATGGGGATAAAGTTTGAGAAATGTAATATCATGTAAAAACTAATATAAATAAGATGATATAAGGAATTTCATAACTCGCAAAGGCTTCCGTAATTCCATTCCCTCTTAGTCCTAGGCAAACACATATGTTTTGTGTTCCTAAGGATTGGCCTATTCCACATATTTCATAAAAACGAATCATATAATGTATGGAATTTTGCTTCTGCCTTCTGTTACTTAAAATAATTTCAACAGTTATCCATGTTTAGTGCATTATCAATAATTACTCCCTTCTATTGCCAAATCACAGTTCAGAGTATGGATGTTTAACTTTTCATCACTTGATGCATGTCTATTTTATTTTATTTATATATTTTGGGGTCACACCCAGGATTCAGTGGGCCATATAGGATGCCAGGTATTGAAGTGAGGTTAGCCACATGCAAGGCAGGTGCCCTACCAGATGTATTATTGCTCCAGCCCTCTATTTTTTTAATTGATGTGAATAATGTCTCTATGAACATTTGTGTACATGTTTTTGTGCATGTACATTTTCAATATCTCCTGGATGTATGCTTAGCAGTGGAATTATTGTGTCAAATAACATTTATGTGTTTTATTCATATTGCTTTCCATTTTAGCTACATATACCATTTCACATACCCATTAACAATATTTGATAATACAGGGTGTTCAATATCTTCTGTAACATTTTGCATTGGCATTTCTTTAACAGTAGTCACCCTAGGAGGTGTTAAGCATGATTAAATTTTGATTTTGCATTGCCTTTACTTAATGGCTAGTGATTTTGAGCTTTTTACTTGATGTAGTGTTTATTCCGAGTATTTTGCCCATTTTAACATTGGGCTGGTATAGAATTTTGAGAATTCTTTTTATATTTTGAAAACAAGTCTTAAGTAATTTTCAAAAGATTTCTAGGATGTTTCTGACTTTTCATAATTTAACAGTATGTCTCTCATAGAGCAATCTTTTTCATTTTAGTAAGGTACAGTGTAGCAAATTTAAAAGGGCTGTTCTTTAGGTGCAATATCTGAGAGCACTGTGTCTCACTCAGTTACAAAGTATGTTTTCTATGCTTGCTTCTGAGAACTTTAGAGGTTTTTTTTGTTTTAGTTTTTGTTTTTGTTTTTGTTTTGCTTTTTTAGGTCACACCCGGTGATGCTCAGGGGTTTCTCCTGGCTCTGCACTCAGGAATTACTCCTGGCGGTGCTCCGGGGACCATATGGGATGAACCCAGAGATCGAACCGGGAATCGAACCCAGGCGTGCAAGGCAAACGCCCTACCCGCTGGGCTATCGCTCTGGCCCCTAGAGTTTATATTTTCCATTTAGATCTTCTGTACAATATGACTTGATCTTTATATGTGTGTGATATGCGATGCTTGAGACTTCATTGGTTTTAACTTTGTCCACTTACTGAATTTGCAATCGACGAGTAGCACATATTGAAGGGAATTTACTTTTCTTCAAAATATAAAAACACTGAATTGCTTTTGCAATTTTGTAGAAAATTAGTTCAAATGAGTTTATAAATGTATGTCTATTTCTGTCTCGATTCCATTTCACTTATCTTTATGTCCACACTTATACCAATGATTTTGATTGTTGTGACTGAATAATCAGATTTTAAAATTGAGGTGAACTATACTAAAGAACATAGCTTTCTTCCTTGTAGGACTGACTAGATGCTAAGTAAGGTATTATTTTCATTATCCTAAACTTTGGTTGCTGGTATGACTGCAGTGCCACACCTGCAACACACACCTGCAACACACCTGCACGTGGCTGCAGGTGACAGACAGAAGACAGGCTTGTCTATACCCAGGACTCTGCCCTGTGGGCCCTGGATGGTTGAAGGTCTGACATAGAAAAAGACTGGGCCACCTGGGATGAATCCAGAGCCATGGCAGAGCCTGGCAAGCTACCTGTGGTGTAATCAATATGCCAAAAACAGTAATGATAATGCACCTCATTCCCCAACGAATGGAGATGTTACTGATGCTCGCTTTAGCAAATTGATGAAGAACAGGAAAATAAGTGGCAAGTTGTTGGGGACCGCCGCCGGGGTGCCCGACAGTGTCGGGAAGCGAGTTCCCTTCTACCTCCGAGGTGGGCGGGGAATGGATGAAGACTCAGGAATCCGATGCAGTTTTAAAAGGGCTTTACTATCACAGGTTCCAATATACAATCCAAAAGCAGGGAAAACCTCCGAACTCTGGGTTCCCAGCTAGGCCCCAGCCAGGTGTAGGCCAAGATGGCTGCCACCACGTGTTGAGAGGACAGAGAAGCAAAACGCCAAGGGAAACTGAAATGGCAAAAGGAGAAAAAAGTGAGAGCTTCTTTCTTCTTGCAGCTTATTTTATAGCTAGAAATGTGCCCAAACTCCCCAGCCCAGCCCATTCTGGGCTGGGCTATTTAGAGATGAAAACAGGAAAATAGCTCTATAGAAATGTAGCGACTTCAGGAGACCATCGGGCTGTTTACAAAGACCCAGAACTAATTCAAAGCCTCCTAGCAGAGCTGGGAGAAGCTATAAGCTAAATGTAACTTCCCCTGGCAGGAGGGATTAAATGCCCTCAGGTAATTTTTCCCAGCACCTCACCTAATGTCTTGAGCCAAGATCTGCCTTGAATTGCCTTTATAGGGTAGAGAAGGGGGGCTTCTGAGATGGCATGTCTCTGTACCAAAGACTAATACTAATGCCAGTTAAATATTTCTCCAAGCCTTCACAAGAGTCTCGTCTACTTCACGGTAGTTTTGTATTTTAGTTGCCTTTGAGTTATCAGGGAGCCATGCTTGCTTGCTTGGAGGCAAACAGCATTTCTCTCTGGTCTAATTACTTAGAGATCCAACGTGGCCAGGCAAATATGCTGGCAAGATCTAGCTAGTCCCACGATGATTGTGGTAGCATGAGAGAATATTTATACCAGCCAGTACAGACTACATGGTCATATAAGACTGCCACATTCAGACTACCCCCTATCTATGAAGTGACCTGCAGGAGGCAATCCAGGGCAGATGCAGAGGCATAGGCTTTTAGGTGTCCTGCAACAGCAAGTGACATCCTAAACTTTGAAAATTTGATCTTTCCATTTGTTCCTTTTACCTTCCCTTTGTGCTCTTGTTGCAGCATGCTGTGGCTCTCACACATGATCATGGCATAGAGAATCACTTTGACAGAATCTGGGATTGCACTTGTTGAAAATGTGGGTTGGTGCAAGAGTAGAACCCAGGGCTTTACACACACAAGACAGCTGCTTTACAACTAAGCTACTTTCCTTGACCTTCAATTATTAGTTTTTCCTCTTTAGCAACACCATTTTAGATCCAGAGACTACTCAGCAAGGCATAATAGTTTGATGTTTAGACCCAAATTATTTGTTAATGAAAGAGAAATTCATTCGTGTTAGTAAATTATCTCTATGTCTTCATCTCATTGTCCTGGTGGCGTGGGAAAGTATTTAGCACAGTTGCTATTCAGTACATTCTTAAATGCATAAATGTAATCCTAAATGAATTATAGCCGTTTTTCTTTCCCATTTTATCCTATTCCCATGGTACTGGACTAGATGTAAGATAATATCTAGTTATTTGCCATTTCTTTATTTATATCTTTTTTGCTATTCCCTTGCTATTTAAAGATTATATCTCTTTTTATATTTCATACATCCCAGCTTCTTTGAAACCTAAGCTATTAGAGCAAACCACATATTACCTCTCTTTATTGTAATTAGCTATAATACTCCTGGTTGTTACTTCTTGCAATCATCTATAATTTTCCTAGTTGTTCACTGGAAACCTTAGCATCTAGTTCACTCTCCTATATTCTAGAAGGTTTTATTCAATACCATGGAACAATCCTTCAAACATCTCTTGTGTTACTTCTGCTTCATATAAACTAATTATTCAAAATTGTAATATTATTAAAATTATCATCAGCATGTCTAATACCATATCCACAATATTGATTTCCAGTATCCTATCATCCAGCTATTACTTCTCTATTTTTTCTAGGTCTTTTGCTTTAGAGCATTCTACCCCAACAGTTCCTCAATTCCACTGGTATCTTCAATTCATTGTTGATGCCATATTCATCACCCTTCACCAAAACTTAGTTCCCTCCATTCCCAATTTACATCTCTAGTTTGCTTCCATAATGATTCATTTACACATACCACTAGTCCCTTATTCTCTTTTGCCTCCATCTTACGTACATGGGGAAAATCTGGATTTTGGTTGTATCTAACCCTCTTCCTAGTCTTCTGCTTGCTCCTGACAAATTAAAGCCACTAAATGGTTAATGTGAACTATTCTCTTTACATTTTGACAAGTAGGCACTGAACATTTCCTGGAAATCTTATTTCATTGCTACAGAATATTCATTTTCCTAATCTCTGGGATAACATTCACCATCACCTTGCTCTTCTAAGCCTTCATCACAAAGTACAAAACCTTTAACATAATATTTGCAAGTAATTTATCATCAGATTTTATTATTATTATAGATATAGTAAAACTTGCAGAAGAAAAATTGCTCTTCAGATTTCTGCTGTGTCTGTAGTTTCATTACTGCACTTTTCCTGTAGTTTTTTTGCTTTCAATAAATTTAAGTTCATGTGGAAGGAAGCGATGAAGTTATATTACCAGTTATTTAGCCCACTGAAACTCACCAAAAAATGCTGGATAAAATATTTTTTAAAAGCACTTCTTGAAATATGGAATGTTACAAAATCTTAATAAAATATTTTGCCAATATGTAAGTGAAAGCAGAAATCAAATTATTAGGCACAGCACAAACTCACTTTACCCTGATGGAATTTACCAAGCTAGTGAACTTTAGTTGACATTGAGTGACATTTTTAGGTGCTAGTGAGATTTGAAATCCTTAGGGCAAAGACTTATTGTTATTATTATTATTATTAGCAGTCTAATAATTTAGAAGATTTTCCTGATAAAGATAGGAAAAACAAAAGTCATAGAGTGATCTTTCCTTATTTAGCACTGAACAAATAGGGAAGTTCTTAGGGTGTTGCAGACTAGTAATGCTCAAACAATTTGCAAAGCAAATCTATATAACTTGGTAGTAAACAAATTTCATATTATAATTAGCAAATTAACAGAGTCAGTAGACATTAAAATAAAAAACATTACTGGGAGTAAAGAGAGGTAGTCACACTGGTCAAGTGACAGGTGCTGGAACATTATGACTGAAACCCAATCATAAACAGCTTTGTAACTCATAGCGATTCAATAAGAAAGTAATTAAGAGGGAAAAAGAGAGTCAGCCAAAGGATGAGTGATTTAATTTAAGAGCTCTAAGTAAAACTTTAATTTAGTTAAATTTCATGTCATTTAATATCATAGCCTTAAAAAATGTTAGCAGAAATAACCCAAATAGTAATTAAAAATAGACAAATCTACAGTAATAGATACTTTGATATCCCTGTTAGTAGTACAAGACAGTAATACTAGGAGACCAAAATAAAATCATTGAGAACATAAAGGATTTGAATATCACTTCATTTTGGGGATAGATTTTGTACCATTATTTATTCTGCATAATAATAACTATTCTGGTATTGAGAATCGGAGTTAGTAACAGGTACTGATTTATATGCTCATAGATACCATTAAAGCCACATTCATCTAGGGATTGATTGATTTGTGGTTGTTTACTGAGTACTTGCTTATTTTAAATTGATAATTATGTATTTAGGACAAATTCCTAAATTTATTTTGCTCACTCATTCAATAAATATTTATTGAGTGCTTACAGTATTTTAGGCATTGTAGATGCTGAGACTATATGGGAACAAAACATACAATAATTGGGCTGGAGAAATAGGACAGGGGTCAAGGCACTTGCTGGCATATGGCCAACCCTGTTCTGAGCCTCAGCTCAAAGGGCTGGAATGCATGCCTTGCATAGAAAAATCCTGAGTTTGATCCCCTCAAGTATAACTCAGAGTGGCCCCAGTGACCCTCCAAATTGACCAACCTCACCTCCCCAAGGTTTGTGCTCTCATAGACTCTGTATTTCACTGGACAAAGACAGACATCAAATAGTGAAAGAAGTCTCAGTTTCCCCTTTGCTAGCTGCCGAGAGTGGCTCCATTTTTGCTGTTACCAGCCTGAATTCTAAACATTCCATTCTTGAAATTTCCAGGAGCTCTCTTTAGGACTGTGGGAGTTCACAGTTTTCTCAGGGTCATAAATTATGCCCCATGTCTTGGGACAGAGATGTATTTAGGCTAATAGTGAAATATGTAACCTAAAAATTCTTAAACACATTCCCCACCAGCCTGAGCGAGGATGCAAGATGTCAGTCTTAGCAACAACACAAATGAGTACTAAATTAAAAACATCTAGGAAAATAAATGAGAATGTTCTCATAATTTGCTTGATAAGAAACTTAACGACCCAATTTTCCTATTAAAAACCCCCACAAAATGTGCCATACTTTGTCCTGTACTAAGTTCCTCTCTGACTGGGAGTTTCTTTCTCTTCTAATTTTCAATAAACTTGTCTATCTTTCTCTAATTCTGAGACTGAGCTTCTGTATTGCTCAATATTTTCATTTTGAAATTATTGAACCTAAAGGAGAAAGAAAAGAAAATATGGTCTAACACAGAGACGTGCAACTACTGTTCCTGTTTAAGTTTCTTGTATATGTATGTGTGTATGAATTTAACTTCACTTCTTTGTGTGTAAGAAATGGCACATTGATTTTTTCAAATTAAATTAAGTATGATTTTAAACTTTCATCCCACTTGATTGATAGACTATTCAATCCAAATATATTATTTTAATGTGGTGGCACAGCACAAGAATCTAAAACGCCCACAAAATATAGTACTAGACCACTAATTCTATGATTCTGTGAACATTACCTGTGCATAGAGCTCCCCCAACCAGTGGAGGTGTAGACATCTAGCCTTCTTTCTACTACTGGAAAAC
>JAJIBD010014257.1:0-32146 GCA_021461705.1 Cryptotis parvus
CCGTTATGTTTCTGTATGTCCTGCTTATGAGTGCAAACATTCTATGTTGTATCTTTTTTCTGACTTACTTCTCTCAGCATGAAACTGTCCAGGCCTTTTCATATTGCATGACTGTTCCTATGGCTGAGTACTATTCCATTGTGCAGATGTACCATAGTTATTATTTTTTTTAATCCTCTCATCTCTTCTTGTTTGCAATTCCTGGCTGTGTAGGCAGGTGGCAGATAGGAGATAGGCTGTCTACACCCAGGGCTCTGTTCCGGGGACCCTGCATGGTTGATAATCTGACATAGAAAAGACTGGGACCTCGGGAAAGAACCCAGAGCAATGGCAGAGCCTGGCAAGCTACTCGTGGTGTATTCTATATGACAAAACCAGTAACAATAAAGAACCTCAATCCCAACTAATGGAGACGTTAGTGGTGCTCGCTCGAATAAATCCATGAACAATGGGAAGACAAGTGACAAGTGATCTGTTATTGTACACCTGGGTTGTTTCTAGATTTTGCTTATTGTGGATAGTACTGCAAGGAACATAGTGTGCCAATGTCTTTTCTCCATTTTGTTTTCAGGCTCTTGGGGAATATTCTAAAAGTGGATCTTCTGAGTCAAATGGAAGATTAATTACTAGATTTTTTTTAGAACTATCTCTACCGTTTTCCAGAAAATCTGTACCAATGGATATTTCCTGCAGCAGTGAATAAGAGCACCTTGCTGCCTCATCCCTTATTATGTCCCCATCTCTTCCTCCTGGTGACTATGCATCTTCTCCAAACTGAGCTCTGGATGCTTTCATTTCTACACTTTCTAATTACATTTCCATCTGCTGAAGCTGCTCATGCTGCAGAATAAAATTCTGCCTCATTAGCATTACTGGTACTCACAGTGAAGCATCTATCTCCATCTCTGGATCCTAATCAATGTCCTGATTCTGTGATGTCTTTAACCCTGTGTGCTTTCCCTTTCAACAAGTGCATTCCAGGGCATGGATACTTCTTCATAGGAGCCAGACTGTGCAAATCTAGAACAGTTCCTATTCTTTGTGAAATTGTTGTCTCTTAATACCCAGCTCTTCTAGAAGTCCCCCATTTTTTTTGGGTTTTGGTCATATTAATTTTTTTCATTTTATTTTATTTCATTTCATTTTATTTTATTTTTACTTATTTTTGACAATTACAAAAATGTTCATGTTTGGGTTTAAAGTCATACAGTGTTTCAGCACCCATCCCTCTACCTGTGCCCACCTCCCACCACCAATGTCCCCTGATACCCTCCCCCCTCCCTAGCCTGCCTCCATGGCAGGTTCTCCATCTCTTTTCTCTCTTTCTCTTTCTCTCTCTCTCTCTTCTCTCTCTTACATGTTGTGGATTGTAATAGCCTTTCAACAATCATTCGTCCACTGATCCTTTCTCTGTCTTACCTAACCTCTGCTCCCACACATTTTTGGTAGTTTCGACCTTTGGCAAGACCTCCTGATCCACATTTCGCCTGACCTTGGATATTGGTATCATAATATGTATATATATGTATATATTATGTTATGCAAATAAATGCAGTCATTCTATATCTGTCTCTCTCCTTCTGGCTAATTTTACTCTCTATTATCCTCTCCATGTCCATCCATTTATAGGCAAATTTCATAACTTCATTTTTCCTAACAGCTGCATAGTATTCCATTGTGTAGATGTACCAAAGTTTCTTTATCCAGTCATCAATTTTCGGGCACTCTGGTGGTTTCCAGATTCTGGCTATTGTGAATAGTGGTGCTATGAATATAAAAGTAGGGATGGTATTTCCGCTTAGTGTTATTGTAGAAGCCCCTTTTTATCATCTACCTGGTCCATGGTATGAATCTTAGAAAAGTGGTTATAGCATGGAAGCTTCACTGTATCATTCAAGAACTTTCCAAGCACCCATTTTCCTTGAGAATTCAATATTTTTCCAGTGGTCCTTCTACATTTACTCACTACTCCATCCTTCTACTTTTAACAAACTGCAGACCTTTATAAGTGATATTTTTTGAAGTAAGGGAAGCACTATGCCAAGAAAAGACACACTTGTTTTCAGAGTTGTATGCTCTTCAGGTTTAGACACACCACCGCTGCTGTCCTTCCTGCAGGTCCCCAAGGAACATATGCAACTAAGCCACTGGTTAGAGCAGCTCTGGAATAGCAAGCAACATGCATCTCACCATCAATTAAGAGAGCACCAGGAACAGTGAAGGATTAGGAGAAGTCAGCAGTGGCAACAGAAGGTGGCAAACTCTAGAAAGACATTCAACTGCATCTTATCTTCCTAATCTGTCTGAATATTAGGACATCAGTCATATCTATGATTAATAGCCTGAAAGAATACTTTTGAACAGAGAATCAAAAAACTTTAAGAAAGCAATATGGATAAATAAAAATATAACTAAAATGGAAATAAAGGAGCTAAATACTAGAGTAGCTAGTATTAGAAGTAGGTAGTATGAGTTGAACATCAACTCTGTAATGTTTAATAGATGGTTCATAAGTCCATCAGAAAAGAAAAGTATTGGTTATAAAGGTAGTAAGACTCTTGCCTTGCAAATTAGTTATCTGGGTTCATTCTCCAGCATCCCATAAGATCTTCCAGGTGTTTCTACTGATCACTTAAACTAGGAGTGAGAGAAACACCAAGTATAGACAGCCCAAAAAATATAAAGAGGAAAAGATAGTAGGAAGATAATAAGAATCAATAGAACATGAGATTTTAAAAATATTTTATTATACTAACTGTGAGATATACAATTACAAAGATTGTAATTGAGTTTTGGTCATACAGGGTTCCAGCACCCATCCCCCACCAGTGCCCATTTCCTACCACCAATGTCCCTGATTCCCTCCCCCACTCTCATAGCCAGGTTCTTTTCTCTCTTTCTCTTTCTTTCTTCACTTTTCTCTCTTCCTTCTCTTACACATTGTGGATTGCAATACATACATTTAGAGGTTATCATGTGTATCTTTTGCCTGTATTCAATGCCTCAGTTCTAGGTTGGTATTAGCACTTTCGACAATTATTAGCACATTGTGTTCCCTCTTTGTCTTACCTAACCCCTGATTCCCACATATTTGTGGTAATTTCCACCTTTGACAAGACCTCCTGATCCATGTTTGCCTGATCTTGGATATAGACCATGAGATTTTTATTCATAGTATACCAGGGAGAACAAATTCATAATCACAAAAAATGTCAATAGATGAAATACTTTTTTCTGTTGAATTTTATCAAGGCCTTATTATCTTGAATATTGATCCTTTGTCAATGTATGATCAACAACTACTTTCTTCTAGTACATAGATTATCCTTTAGTCTTAATTATTTGAATTGAATGCATCTCATTTGCTTACATTTGTGTTTTCTTGACCAATAGCACTGAATCATCATAGATGATGCTAGAGCTAATATCATGAAGAATTATGTCTATATTTACTCAATATATTCATAGATTCAACTAATAACATGTTATTCAACTTTTGTTAAGCAGCATTTTAGTATGGTATGAGAGAAAGATTTGAGTTAATTTATTTTTAGCTGACTTATAAGTTTTTCTTGGACTATATTGGTGACTTTTTTTTTTTGCTTTTTTGGGTCACACCTGGCAATACTCAGGGGTTTCTCCTGGCTCTGCACTCAGGAATTACTCCTGGTGGTGCTTGGGGGAACATATGGGATGCCGAGGATTGCACCCAGGCTGACACAGGCTGGCCGCATGCAAGGCAAACGCCATTCCCGCTGGTCTATTGCTCCAGCCCCTGTTGGTTGCATTTTTTTCTCCAGTTCATACTTTTCTCACTACTTTCTTAATGATTATGTACCATTTGCTGAAGGTCTGTCTCTGGAATTCCAAGTATATTCTATTGATCTGACAGTCTGCCTTTATTCCAGTATTACAGTGTTGATCATTATAGATTTATAGTAGAATTAAATGGGGTAAGAGAAGTAGTTCATACCTTTCCCCCTCTTGATTGTTTTGGCTATTTTGGGAGTTTTATTACACATAAAAGTTTTAATAGAAGTTGGTCCAACATTTGTATAAAGTAACAGGGATTTTTTTTATGGAGACTGCTTTAGTCTTGTATAGCATTTTGGTCAGGATGGTTATTTGGGCAGTATTAATCCTTTCAATGTATGAACAGGTTGTATTTTCATTTCCTTGTATCTTACACTATTTATGGCTTTTTGCTTGACTCATTATTTTATGCTTCCTCCTGACTAAAGTGAGTGAGATTACAGAATATCAACTTTATTTATTTTTTAAAATTGCTCCAATTTTTGGGCCAGAGCAATAGCACAGTAGGCAGGCCATTTGTCCTGCAAGTGGTTCACCTGAGTTAGATCCCCAGCATCCCATATGGTCCCCCAAGCACCACCAGGAGTATTACCTGAGTGAAGAGTCATGAGTAACACCTGAGCATCACTAGTGTGACCCTAAAAAAAAATAAAGGTTCTCCAATTTCTTTGCATGAGTAGTTTTTATAGTTATCTCTAAATTTGAATTTCTATGTATCTGTTGTAAAGTTTTCCATTGACTTTATGCATTTTTTATTAAGTGTTTCTTGTTGTTTCACTTTCTGAGTCTAGCTAATGGTTTATCCATCTTGCTTATTCTTTGGAAAAATAACTTCCATTGGTTTCATTGATGCTTTATTTTTTGTTTTTAGTTCATTGGTTTCCACTGTTTTATCATTTCCTTTTTCTTCTGTATACTTTGTCTTCCCTTGGTAGTTTTTTTCTCATAACTTAAATTGCTTAGGTTATTTATTTGGGCTTTTCCTTATTTTATATGAATGCATGCATTGCTATAAACTTCCCTCTTTGAAAGTCTTTGCTGTGTCCCATATGTGTCCCATATTATATAATACGAGATGCCTATGTTCAGTATCTCGTATTATATAACTTTTCTAGAACCATTTTTGTTTTTATTTTCCTTTTTGACTCACTGTTGTTGCATCTAAAATGATTTATTTTGTTTTAGTTTTCCTGAAGTTCCTATTTGTGATTAATTTCTGCTCTTAAAGCAGTGTTGACTGAAAAGACAATTGTTATAATTTCTGCCTTGTTGACTTTGTGAAGACACATTTTGTATCCAGCAAGTGGTTATTGTTGGATATTGACCTATGTGGGATTGTGAAAAAAATGTGTACCTTGCATTTTGGCAGTGGAAGACTTCTACATGCCTATCCAGTACAATATTTTCATATTTCTCTTTAAAGTCAATGTTTCCTTAATATTTTTCTTCAGTCAGGTAGGGTATTAACATTTATTTCTACATCTGTGTTACTTTCAGTGTCTTTACTCTAACCTATTAGCAATTCTTTAAAAATTCTGTTCTAACTTAAGTGCATATATGTTTTTGAGTGTAATATCTTTTTGATATATAGAAAATTAAATAATCATTTATAAGCTTTTAATGTGAAATCATTGTTTGTTCTAAATATGACCATCATGAACTTTATAAAAATAATTTTTATTTTTAGGGGCCGCAGTGATAGCCCAGCAGGTAGGGCATTTGCCTTGCACACGGCTGGCCTGTGCCTGCCCTGGTTTGATCCCTGGCATCCCATATGGTCCCCCAAGCACCGCCAGGAGAAATTCCTGAGTGGAGAACCAGGAGTAATCCCTGAGCATCACCAGGTGTGACCCAAAAAAAATAATTTTTATTTTAAAAAACTATGATTTCCAAAGTTATTTATTGATAGTTGAGTTTTGGGTATATAATATTTGAACACCGATTTCATCACCATTTCCAAATTCCCTCCACCAGTGTTCCCAAATTCAAATGTTAGTACTTGGTATTCAGTCTCAAATGTATTTGAGTCATTTTGAATTGACATTGATTTTTTTAAATTTAAATATTTATTATATTTAAATATTTATTTTTATTAATCAAATTTCTGTGGCTTACAATACTGTTATTGCTGTTTCTCATGTATAATTTGAACACCACACCCATAGTCAGTATACCTATTTCCCTCCCTCCATCAAGGATTCCGATGAATTGACTTTTGCATAAAGTGTGAGATAGGACTACAGATTCATTAATTTTTCATGTGGTCATTCATATTTCCCAACTCCATTTGTTGAAGCAGATATCTTTATTTCAATAGTCAGGCCCCTTGCTGAAATGATTGACAGTGTACCTAGAAATTTGGTTTTTTGGTACTCCAATTCTAACCTATTAGTTGACAGTTTATTCTTATTCCAGTACAATGCTTTTAATCACTAAAGCTTTATAGTTATAAAATTAGTCATTGAGATATATATCCATTGAGAGTGAATGCTCTCTATATATCCATTGAGAGTGATCACTCTCAGTGGAACAAACATCTCTGAATGCAGCAATTATATGTACCTGGGTGGAGAAGTCAACATGATGAACGACCTATAACCTAAAACCTGAAACCTAAGCTGCGCAGGAGGAAGAGAGCGACATGGAATGCCTTTATAAACATCGAGAAATAATTTCCACCTTTGACAAGACCTCCTGATATATGTTTCACTTGACCTTGGATATTGGTATCTTAATATGTACATATATATATGCAGATAAATGCAGTCATTCTGTGCCTGTTCTCTCTCCCTTCTGGCTAATTTCACTCAACATAATCTTCTCCATGTCCATCCATTTATAGGCAAATTTTATAACTTCATTTTTCCTAACAGCTGCATAGTATTCCATTGTGTAGATGTACCAAAGCTTCTTTATCCAGTCATCGATTTTCGGGCACTCTGGTTGCTTCCAGATTCTGGCTATTGTGAATAATGCTGCTATGAACATAAAAGTAGGGATGGAGTTTCCGCCGCATATTTTTGGTTTCCCAGAGTAGATTCCCAGGAGCGGTATGGCTGGGTCAAATGGGAGTTCAATTTCTAGTCTTTGGAGGAATGTCCATATTGTTTTCCAGAAAGGCTGTACCAGCCGGCATTCCCACCAACAATGGATGAGTGTCCCCTTTCCCCACATCCACGCCAGCACTTGTTGTTCTTGCTCTTTTGAATATGTGCCAGTCTCTGTGGTGTAAAGTGGTATCTCATTGTTGTTTTGATTTGCATCTCTCTGATGATTAGTGATGATGAGCATTTTTCATATGTTTTTTCGCCATTCAAATTTCTTCCTTGATGAACTTTCTGTTCATTTCTTCTCCCCATTTTTTGATGGGGTTGTTTGTTTTCTTCTTGTAAAGTTCTACCAGTGCCTGATATATCCTGGATATTAACCCCTTATCAGATGGGTATTGGGTGAATATTCTTTCCCATTCTGTGGACTGCTTTTGTATCTTAGTCACTGTTTCTTTTGAGGTGCCGAAGCTTTTTAGTCTCATGTAGTCCCATATGTTTATCTTTTCTTCTAGTTGCTTTGTTAGTGATGTTTCACCTTTGAAGATGCCTTTAGCTTCAATGTCGTGGGAGGGTTTTTCCTATATTTTCTTCAATGTACTTTATGGATTCAAGTCTGATATTGAGATCTCTAATCCATTTTGATCTGATTTTTGTGCATGGTGTTAGACACAGGTCCAAATTCATTTTTTTACATGTCGCTGCCCAGTTTTCCCAACACCACTTGTTGAAGAGGCTTTCCTTACTCCATTTTAGACTCGTTGCACCTTTATCAAAAATTATATGATCATGTGTTTGAGGTTGGGTGTCAGGATACTCAATTCTATTCCATAGGTCCACAGGTCTTTTTTTATTCCAATACCATGCTGTTTTAATTACTACTGCCCTGTAGTAAAGTTTGAATTTGGGAAAGGTGATGCCTCCCATCTTCTTTTTCCTGAGGGCTGCTTTAGCTATCCTTGGGGTTTATTGTTCCATACAAATTTCAGGAGTATTTGGTCAATTTCTTTGAAGAATGTCATGGGTATCCTTATAGGGACTGCATTGAATCTGTACAGAGCTCTAGGGAGTATTACCATTTTGACAATGTTGATTCTCCCCATCCATGAGCAGGGAATATGTTTCAGTTTCCTTGTGTCCTCTTTTATCTCTTGGAGCAGTGTCTTGTAGTTTTCTTTTGTACAGGTCCTTTACACACTTGGGTAGGTTGATTCCTAGGTATTTGATTTTCTGTGGCACAATTGTGAATGGAATTGTTTAACCTGCCATGGAGGAGGGCTGGGGGAGGGGGAGGGAACCGGGGTCGTTGGTGGTGGGAGATGGGCACTGGTGGTGGGATGAGTGCTGGAAGACGGTATGACCAAAACCCAAATATGAACTTTTTTAATTGTATATCTTTGTAATTGTTAAAATCAAAAATTTAAAAAAAAAGAAAGAAAAGGAAAAAAAAAGAAAAGAAAAACTAGAACCATACCTGTTAAATCCACTAAAGAAATCATAGGCAGAATGATTTGCAATACTGACCTCTGAGGAGTCTTTGATGAGATCACCCCCACCAATAAAAGAAAATTAAAGCAAAAAAAAACCATCGAGAAATAGCTTAAAAGACAAAGAACTTCTAGCTCTGGGCACATCTCTTTGACTCCACCGTTCTCTCTGCATTAACATATGCCTCAGAGACCTGGGCCCTATGAAAGCAGGATGAGACCTCCTATTTGGGTCTCCCAAAGAGGAATCGAAAGAGCTATGCTTGGAATATTATGCCTCACTCAAGTGAGATAAGGAATACGGAGTTCCGACCTCCGTCTTTGTTCCAGAGTCAAGGAAACTGTCTCGTTTGCCAAAGCATTGAAAATCAGATGGGCTGGTTTCCCAGAGTAGATTCCCAAGGAGTGGTATGGCTGGGTCAAATGGGAGTTCAAGTGGTTTGGCTGAGTCATTGGGGTTCATTTCTAGTTGGAGGACAGTCCATATTGTTTTTCCAGAAAGGCTGTACCAGCCGGCATTCCCACCAACAATGGATGAGTGTCCCCTTTTCCCCACATCCACACCAGCACTTGTTGTTCTTGCTCTTTTGAATATGTGCCAGTCTCTGTGGTGTAAAGTGGTATCTCATTGTTGTTTTGATTTGCATCTCTCTGATGATTAGTGATGATGAGCATTTTTTTCATATGTTTTTTGGCCATTCAAATTTCTTCCTTGTTGAATTTTCTGTTCATTCCTTCTCCCCATTTTTTTGATGAGTTTGTTTGTTTTCTTCTTGTACAGTTCTACCAGTGCCTTGGGAAACCAAAAATACGCAGCGGAAACACTATCCCTACTTTTATGTTCATAGCAGCATTATTCACAGTAGCCAGAATCTGGAAGCAACCAGAGTGCCCGAAAATCCATGACTGGATAAAGAGGCTTTGGTACATCTACACAATGGAATACTATGCAGCTGTTAGGGAAAAATGAAGTTATAAAATTTGCCTATAAATGGATGGACATGGAGAAGATTATGTTGAGCGAAATTAGCCAGAAGGAGAGAGACAGATACAGAATGACTGGATTTATTTGCATGGCATAAATATATATGTACATATTATGATACCAATATCCAAGGTCAAGTGAAACATATATCAGGAGGTCTTGTCAAAGTTGGAAATTATCACAAACGTGTGGGAGTCAGAGGTTAGGTAAGACAGAAAATGGAACAGTGTGCTAATAATTGTTGAGGGTACTAATGCCAACCTAGAACTGAGCATTAAATAGAGGCAAAAAGGATACACATGACAACCTTTTTAACGTATGTTCTGTAATCCATAGTCTGGAAGGGAAGGAAAAGAGAAAGAGAGAGAAAGGGAAAGAAATAAAGAACCTGCCATGGAGCTGGGCTGGGGGAGGGGGGGGGAACCGGGGACGTTGGTGGTGGGAGATGGGCACTGGTGGAGGGACGGGTGCTGGAACACTGTATGACCAAAACCCAAATATGAACTTTTTTAATTGTATATCTTTTTATTTGTATATCTCATGGTGGTATAATAAAATACTTAAAAAAAAGAAAATCAGATGGGCTGGACACGTAATGCGATTTGGAGACAACCACTGGACTAGAGCTGTTACCGACTGGATCCCATGGGATGTTAAAAGATCATGTGGCCACCCAACTACAAGATGGTTAAATTTCTTTGTCAAGACCTTGAATGAATGGTTTGAGACTCTTTGTATTCCTGAAGCAACCAGATTCCATTTGGCTACACTGGCACTTGATAGGGTCATATGGAAATGTTACTGGAGCCTTCCTCAAGCAAATCGATGAATAACAGGATGTCAAGTGATCAAGTGATCAAGTGATATGTATATCAATTTATTATTTTGTAGTATGACTGGCTACTCAGTATGTTTTATGGTTTCATAAATTTTTTATTTACTGTTCTAAGCCACTGAAAATGTCTTCTGAATTAGGATGTGAATTTGTATCACATTTATCACTTGTCTTCCCTCTGTTCATCGATTTGCTCCAGCTAGTACCAGTCACATCTCCATACGTCCTTGTTGCGCCTAGTGTAGCCCAAGGGCATCTGCTCACCCAGGAAACAAGAAGAGCCTAAAACCATTCCTTCAAGTCATGGGAATGAGGTCTATAATTGTTACTTGTTTTGGCATCAAATATCAAATACAACACCGGTGGCTTGCCAGGGTCTGCCATGCAGGTGGTATACTCTCAGTAGTAGCCTCTCATCTTGTGCATTTACTGATGAACAGGGAGAGACTGACTTTTCTCTTGGGTGGAGGATTTCTGATGAGCTGTGAAGTTCAGATGTTTAGAATGACTGTCCTTATGGTGGGGGGTTCCTCTGGCTTCTTGCAAGGCTCTATTGGGATTCTGGCCAGGGCTAGAATCCGCCTTCCCTCCCGGTGCCTCATGATCAGCTGGGCACAAGGAGGGATGTAGATTACATTGAATATATAATCGTTTAGAGAGGATGGTCATTTTGACATCATTGATACTTTCAGCCATGGATAGGTAATATTTTTTATTCCCTAAGATCATCTTTTATCTATTTTTAGTGGCATAGTTGTCTCTCTCATTTATTATTAAGTTATTTCATTGGTACTTGATGTTTTGGACACTATTTTGAATACAGAAGAGTTCAAATATTTTTATTCTTCATTTGAAATTTTAAATGCCATGATTGACAAAGTTGTTTATAATAGTTATTTCAGGTAATCAGTATTCCACCCAACCAACACCAAATTAACCACCAGTGTGACTTTACCTCCACTAAAGTCCCAGGTTAATCCCCCACCAGCTTGGCCCCTTAGTAGACACAAAATAATTTACTTTATTTCTCTTGTTAAAGCATGTTTCTCATAATGGCATTGTTAAAGTTATTATCAGAGGATTAGATGAGCTATGACCTGCTAGTTGAGTCTTTTCTGGTCTTTTGTCCTTTAATTGATCTTAGCAAGTTCCTACACAGCGATCCCATCTAACATTTTTATTTCTATAGGATGTCAATACTATGAACTTTGCAAATATTGCATGGTCACAAGTGTTGTTGCGTGTTGCACTAGCTGTGTCACTGAAAGTGTTCAACACTGTGGCCTCTCTGGACAGTGGACTTTTAAAATCTCTTTCTCTTTTAATTTTTTTTATTTTTATTACACCACCATGAAATATACAAAACTGTTCATGATTAGGTTTCAGTCATACAATATTCAAGAACCCATCCCTCCACCAGTGCACATTTCCCACCAACAATATATCTGTAATCCCTTCCCCCTTCCCCAGCCTGCCTTGATGGCAGGCACTTTACCCTCCTCTCTCTCTCTCTCTTTCTCTCACACATTGTGGCTTGCAATACGTACATCTAGGAGTTATCATGTATATCCTTTTGCATATGTTAATGCTCCGTTCTAGACTGGCTTTACCATTTCCAACAATTATTAGGACACTGGTCTCTTCTCTATCTTACGTAACCTCTAATTTCAATTAGCATGATACTCTCCTTCTATCTGTCCATCCATTTTCTTTATCCAGTCATCTGTTCTTGGGCACTCAGGTTGTTTTCTATTCTGGCTAAAGAATAGTGTTATGATGAACATTGAAGTGCAGATGGTGTTTGTCCTGTGTGTTTTTGGGCTCTCAGGGTATATTCCCAGGAATAGCATTGCTGGCACATTCCCAAGAGCAAGAACAATCAGAGCTGCCATGGATTCAGGGAGAAAGATACTCTCATCCATTGCTGGTGGGAAAAATCTCTTTTAATTCATAGTTTGCATATAGGAATGAGAAAAAATTTTTTGTTGACTTTGTAACCTACTACTTTGTTGTACTTGCTTACTGTTTTAAGAACTGTTTAACAAACTTAATAGGGTCATCTATGTAGATTATCATGTGATTTGCATGTAGTGATAGTTTGATTTCTTTTACAATTTTAATTTCCTTGATTTCTTTTTTCTGGACAATTACTTTTTGCAAGTGGATCTTATAATAAATTGAATAAAAAAGGTGACATCCTTTTATGTTCCTGATCTCAGAGGAAATGCTTTAAGTTTTTCATTATCAAGCATGGGAACCAGAGAGACCCCAGCAGGTAGGGTGCTTTTCTTGGACACAGCTGACCCAAGTATGAATACCAGGACCTCACATGTATGTCCCCCAGACCCACCAGGAGTAACCTCTAAATACAGAAGAGGGAATAAGTACTGAGCATTGCCAGTTGAGGTCCGAAAAATAAAAGAAAAATAAAAGAATATTACTGGCTGCGGCATTACTACATTGCGGGATTACTGTATTGAAGACAGCTCCTATCACTTCTTTTTGTTGAGTTTCTTCATCATTAATGGATTTTGGATCTTGTCAAAAGCTTTCTTTGCATCAGTTGATATCATCAAATGATTTTTATCACTCCTTTTTGTTGATGTGATATATTACGTAATTTTATTTGCATGTGTTAAACTATCCTCATATGTCTGGGATGAATTCCACTTGACCTTGTTGTATAATATTGTTGTGGTGTTGTTGGATTTAGTTCACTAAGATTTTACTGAGGAGTTTTGAACCAGTGTTAATTGGAAAATGGTCTGAAAAAGTTTATTCTAGTATTTTTTATATTTGCTTGAGTATTAGTGCATGAATGGCTTCATGCATTTTGGAAGAACTTAAAGAGTAAAGATTGAGTCTTTGAAGGTATGATCAAATTTATCAGTGAGCCTATTTGGACAAGGGCTTTTGATCTGTGGGACATTCTTAATTACTGTTTCATTTTCTTTGCTTGTGATTGACCTGTTTAGGCTTTCCATTTCCTCCTAGTTAAATTTCAAATGACTTGAATCTAAGAATGTACCCATTTCCCCTCATTCTCCAGTGTAACAATATAAAGTTGTGTGTAGTATTCAATCACTATACCTTGCATTTCTGAGGGTTTTTTGTAGTTCATCTTTTGACTCTGATGCAATGAAATTGGGTGTTTTCTTCACTTTTTGTATGTCAGTTTGGTTTGTTTATTTTGCTTATTTGTTTGAGGAACACTCTCCTAGTTTCACTGACTTCTATATCAGTAACTTCTGCTTTCCTTTATTGAATTCTGTTGCAAGACTCCTCTAAGAGCCTCTGCATCTGCCCTGGATTGCCTCCTGCAAATCACTTCGCAGATAAGAGGGTAGATTAAATGTGGCAGTTTATCTGACCATGTATTCTGTACTAGCAGGTATAAATATTCTCTCATGCTACCACAATCATCGTGGGACTAGCTAGATTTTATCAGCATATTTGCCTGGCCACATTGGATCTCTAAGTAATTGGACCAGAAAGAAATGCTGTTTGCCTCCAAGCAAGCAAGCATGGCTTCCTGATAACTCAAAGGCAACTAAAATACAAAACTACCATGAAGTAGATGAGACTTGTGACGGCTTGGAGAAATATTTAACTGGCATTAGTATTAGTCTTTGGTACAGAGACATGCCATCTCAGAAACCCCCTTCTCTACCCCTATAAAGGCATTTCCAGGCAGATCTTGGCTCAAAACATTAGCATATAATAGAGCCTAGGTGAGGTGCCAGGAGAAATTACCTAAGGGCATTTAACCCTTCCTGCTTCCCATAATAGTGGGAGGTCTGAGTTGCAGGGGTATAAAACCAGCCTGCTTCCTCTCTCTCTCTTTCTCTTTTTTGGGCTCTCTCTTTGTGAGCTCACACCCTTCTTGGGAGTCTTGTCTTTTCTCCTTTTTATAGGGCCTTAACACGTGGTGGCCGCCATCTTGGCCTACACGTGTCTGGGGTTCTAGCTGGGAATCCTAAGCACAGGGTTTTTCCTATTGCTGACTTGTATGCCTGAATCTGTGATAAGTAAAGCCTTTTAAAACTGCATCGGATTCCTGAGTCTTCATCCATTCCCGCTGGCTTTGGAGGTAGAAGGGAACTCGCTTCCCCTCACTGTCGGGGACCCCGGCGGTGTTCCCTGACAGAATTCTTTATCATCAATATCTTCTCTAGTATTTTTCATTTCTTTTCTTGTAGTTTTGGGACATATTTGTGTTATTTCACCAGGTATTTAAGACTTATGTGTAGGTTGTTGATTTGAGCTACTTCTTTTCTCTTAGTGCAGGCTTGCATTGCTATAGACTTTCCTTTTAGTACAGCTTTTGTGTGCCCCACATAGTCTGATCATTTGATTCTTCATTTTCATTAACCTCAAAGAATATTTAAATTTTTTTTATTGATTTCAAAATTTGATTTATTTAGTAGCACGTTGTTCAGCCTCCAGGTGTTGGAGTTTTTTCACATTATTTTATGGCTAATTTCTATCTTCAATGGCATGTGGTATGATTGGATGTTTTTTTAATTTATAAATTTATATTTGATTGTGTTATGTACTAGCATGTGATATATTCTGGAGAATATTCTATGTGCACTAGAGTTGAATCTGTATTCATATTTTTGAGGATGGAAAGCCCTACTTAGTTCATTAATCCCAGTTTACATGGATGGTTCTTTCATATTAACTGATATTGTGTCCAGCTGATCTGCCTAGGGGTTGAAAGTGGAGTGTTGAAATCTCCCATTACCACTGTACTTAATTCATTGTATTTCTTCAGATTAGTGAATAAAAGCCTTATAAAATTTGCTGTCCTACACTTATTTTGTGTGTTGAAAAGCATATCTTTTGATATAGATGTGGCTTAAGCAATAAGTAGTGTTCATTTTTATTTATAATTACTATCTTTAGGACCGGGTCCCTGTTATGAACCCAGAGCCATGGCAGAGCCTGGCAAGCTACCCGTAGTATATTTGCTATGCCAAAAACAGTAACAATAGAGTACCTCATTCCCAACAAATGGAGATGTTACTGGTGCCCACTTGATGAACAACAGGAAGACAAGTGACAAGTGATTGTCTTTAGATCCAATGTTCTTTATTTTATTTTTTATTTTATCTATTTTTAAAGGAACTATGATTTTATTTATTTTAAATATTTTATTATACTTTCAGGAATAATTTCTATAGTTTCTTTAATTTAAATAAGTGTGGCTGTCCCAGCTTATTTTTTTTTTCTTTTTAGAACTGATTTGCATTCTTTCAGTATGTGTCATTATTTATCATGGGACACTTAGGTGTGTTGCCTTAGACATAAATTAAGTGGGCTTTTTTCATCAAGCCACTCTACCCTACTAATGGGAGTTTGTCCATTGATGTTCAGATATATTATTGGTACAAGGGTCTGAATTGACATTTTTCTGAGTGGGTTTTTTTTCTGTTTTTTCAATAATAGGTGGTCTTTAAGTAATTCAGAGTTGCTTCAGTTATAGAAAAGGTCATCAGCTCTTGTCTGAGAATGCTTAATCTCTTGTCAAATATAAATAACAGCTGTGCAGAGTACTAGACTATAGGTTGAAAAGGATTTTTGCTTGTTTTATTCAATTCTTTATGTCATTCTAATCTTTTCTTGCATTATGGTTTCAGATGAGGCATCTGTTGTGATTTTTGTTTTTTTTTAAATATTTTATAGTTTTTTTTCTCTTGATGCTTTAAGTAGTCTCTCTATATCCCCTTGGTTTTATTTATTTAGTTTGGCTTTTGGAGTCACACCTGGTGATGCTCAGGGGTTACTCCTGGCTGTGCACTCAGGAATTACTCTTGGCAGTACTCTGGGGAACTTATGGGATGCCGAGGATCAAACCCTTTGTTGGCTACGTGCAAGGCAAATGCCCTATGCACTGTACTATTGCTCCTGAACTCCTGTTGGGTTTTATTTTGCTATTTTGACTATAATTTGTTTTGATGTAGTTCTGATTGAATCTATTTTGTATGGTACTCTTTGGGCCTCTTGAATCTATGCAAAAAAAAAAAGACTTGGACAATTCTGAGCTGTTTTCTCTTCCAGGAATCATTCTTCCCTCTTCTCTTTTTTCTTAATAATTTAAAGATAATTTATTTTGCTATTTCCATTAATTATCATACATTTTTATCTACTATTTACTTTTCTTTTTATAGTTCATTATCACTTCTGGCTTGTATTTCATTTTCAATTGTTGATATGATTCCCTGCCTCAAAAATCTGTTATATGGCTTGCTATTGTATTTTTTAAGTTCCTTTAATTTCATTTGTATGGATTCTTTTATACTATGAACCTATTTTCCCTTAAGTTGCTTGAATTTCTCATTGAGCAATTGCTTTACTATCACTACCATTGCAGAGAGCGTTAATTTGAGTTCTTCCTTGCTCAGTTTCAAGAATTTTGAGGAACTGAAAACTTGCTTAGACATCTGCCCCTGTTTACTAGTTAAGCTGAGTTTCTTTGTTTACCCATTTTCTTAGTTTTATGGGTACTGGCATTGAAGATATATATTCCGGTTACCTGACTACTGATCTAATCCATCCTTTATATTAATGTGCTTTTGCTTATGCTTCCTGTTTTTTTTTAAATTTTTTTAGTTTTACAATTACAAAGATATACAATTAAAAAGTTCATATTTGGGTTTTGGTCATACAGTGTTCCAGCACCCATCCATTTAGCTTCTAGGGCATTTATAGGGGGTATTCTTTGACTACAGAATCTGAAGTTGGACTCTGTTGTTCCCCACCCAAAAATTGTGTGTGTGTGTGTGTGTGTGTTTGAACAAGTAGCAGGTAGGGGGAAGAGGAGTGGACTACATGATGTACTGATGGTGACCTGTACTAAACATTCTGGGTTTTAATGTGATTTCTAGTGATGATGTTCCTTGTTGCCCTCTGAAGAAAAAAAAAGAAACATCATCTGGATCTGGCTGGGAGATTTTAAGACTAAGACCTGTAGGAGCAAACCTCTAGGCTGGGGAAGGGGTAGACTGTCATGGACACAGACTAGGAGGGCTCTGGGATTGACCCTGGGAATTGTGACTTGTTAGAAGAAGAGTCCAGCAATTTTTGTATGTTTTGAATACAAATTTTCTTGAACACACTTCCATTTTGCTGTATGCCTTACTAGGGAGAAAAGGTCAAGCAGTCCCAATTAGTAGCAAAGAAAACATGTCAGATATAATGTCAGTTGCAAGAAGAATCATAGATTTTAGGTGAGAAAAGGAATCACTATAATCCTGTGACACATTCTCTCTCTTTTTAAAATTTTTTATTTTTACAATTACAAAGATATACAATTAAAAAGTTCATATTTGGGTTTTGGTCATACAGTGTTCCAGCACCCATCCCACCACCAGTGCCCATCTCCCACCACCAACGCCCCCTCTCCTCCCCCTCCCACAGCCCTCCTCCATGGCAGGTTCTTTATTTCTTTCCATTTCTCTCTCTTTCTATTTTCCTTCCCTTCCAGACTATGGATTACAGAACATACATTAAAGGGTTATCATATGTATCTTTTTGCCTCTATTTAATGCTCAGTTCTAGGTTGGCATTAGTACCCTCGACAATTGTTAGCACACTGTTCCATTTTCTGTCTTACCTAACCTCTGACTCCCACATGTTTGTGATAATTTCCACCTTTGACAAGACCTCCTGATATATGTTTCACTTGACCTTGGATATTGGTATCATAATATGTACATATATATTTATGCCATGCAAATAAATGCAGTCATTCTGTATCTGTCTCTCTCCTTCTGGCTAATTTCACTGAACATAATCTTCTCCATGTCCATCCATTTATAGGCAAATTTTATAACTTCATTTTTCCTAACAGCTGCATAGTATTCCATTGTGTAGATGTACGAAAGCTTCTTTATCCAGTCATCGATTTTCGGGCACTCTGGTTGCTTCCAGATTCTGGCTATTGTGAACAATGCTGCTATGAACATAAAAGTAGGGATGGTGTTTCCGCTGCGTATTTTTGGTTTCCCAGAGTAGATTCCCAGGAGTGGTATGGCTGGGACAAATGGGAGCTGAATTTCTAGTCTTTGGAGGAATGTTCATATTGTTTTCCAGAAAGGCTGTACCAACCGGCATTCCCACCAACAATGGATGAGTGTCCCCTTTTCCCCACATCCACGCCAGCACTTGTTGTTCTTGCTCTTTTGAATATGTGCCAGTCTCTGTGGTGTAAAGTGGTATCTCATTGTTGTTTTGATTTGCATCTCTCTGATGATTATTGATGATGAGCATTTTTATGGTTTTTGGCCATTTGAATTTCTTCCTTGATGAATTTTCTGTTCATTTCTTCTCCCCATTTTTTGATGGGGTTTTTTGTTTTCTTCTTGTAAAGTTCTACCAGTGCCTGATATATCCTGGATATCAACCCTTTATCAGATGGGTATTGGGTGAATATTCTTTCCCATTCTGTGGACTGCTTTTGTATCTTAGCTGTGACACATTCTCTTAAGAGAAAAGTAAAGACAAACATTTCAAATTTCTACTAAGGCATGCAGATAGCTTAACATGAATTCCCTAATTGTTCATTGTATATATTATGTTTTGACTCTGGATAATACATGCCTTTTAAAATTTATGTTTTCAAATTACTCATACTAGTCAGGTGATTTTCACAGACATTTTTATTTGAATAAAAAAATCACCAAAATATATGGTTAAACTCATCCACTAATATCTCAATATTAATAAAAGTAAAAGACAATCATTTCTTAACTCTGATATTTTCTGTCACTGAAAATAGGATATATTTTTCTCTAGTTGCTGTTAAGGATCAGCGAAATGGACTTATATATAATTCTAAATTCAAATGTTTGTTTTTGAAGGATTTAAAAATTGTAAATGTTATAGAGAATTCAAAATAATAACACATAAACAGTAAGTAGGTCTTCTGAAGGTGGCTGTTTAAACTAATGTGATGGCGAGAGAGAGAACAGCAGGAATGTCAATTATATAGCATGCTCCTGACCAGGTTTCCTGCTAGACATCACTTACAGTTTCCACTGCAGGTGTGATTCCTGAGCAAAATAACACCCACAAACTGCCCCCTAAAAATATTAAAGAAAAATTGAACAGATTTCACTTGATCACTTGACATCCCATTCATTATACTTCCATTTGCTCCAGCGGGCTCCAAAATATTTCCATTTGACCCTATCCGTGCCAGTGTAGCCCAATGGCATCTGGTTGCTTCAGGAATACAAAGAGCCTCAAACTGTTCGCTCAGGGTCTTGACGAAGAAGTCTGACCATCTTGTAGGTGAGCGGTCACATAATCTTTTGACAACCCATGGGATCCAGTCAGTAATGGCTCTAGTCCAGCAGTCGTCTCCAAATTGCATTACAAGTCCAGCCCATCTGATTTTCGATGCCTTGGCAAACGAGGCATCTTCTCTGACTGGAACAGCAACGGAGGTCAGAACTCTGAATTCCTTCTTTCTCTTGAGAGGAATGATATTCCAGCATAGCTCTTTCGATTCCTCTTTGGGAGACCCGAATAGCATTCTCATCCTGCTTTTGAAGGACCCAGGTCTCTGAGGTGTATGATAATGCAGGGATTTGAAGAGATGTGCCCAGAGCCAGAGGTTCTTTGTCTTTTTAGCTATTTCTTTGATGCATTTGAAGACAATCCACGCTGCTCTCTTCCTCCTGTGCAGCTCAGGTTTTAGGTCGTTCATCATGTTGATTTCTTGACCTAGATACACATAACTGCTGCATTCAGAGATGTTTGTTCCATTGAGAGTGAATGGGGCCTCTGCAACTAGTACATTTTTCATGAAATAGTTTTGCTGAGATTCGGCTGTAGACCTATCTTTCCAAATTCTCAGTCAAGTCAGTCAGTATATGTGCCGCTTGGCTACTGTTTGGTGTTATTACAATGGTGACATCAGCAAAGCAGAGGTGGTTTAGTTGCCAAACATCTAGCTTCACTCCCATTCCTTCCCATTGTAATTGTTGCATGATGTTCTTAAGGGTGGCGGTGAAGAGTTTTGGTGAAATGGTATCACCCTGCTGAACCACTCTTTTGACATTGATGATCATTTCTTTGTAGAATGGTGAGATTCGGTGGTGAATTCGTAATACAACTCACGAAGGATCTTGATGTATTGGGTTTGGACGCCCTGTTTGGCTAGGGCTTCGATGACCGCTTCAGTCTCCACAGAATCATAGGCTTTATTTAAGTCAGTGAACGTGAGACACAGTGGCACCTTGAACTCCCTACAAACTTCATTGAGCTTGGTTAGGTGTGGATATGGTCAATTGTGCTGAATCCTTTTCTCAAGCCAGCTTGCTCGCATGGTTGCCCTTCATCTAATGTTCTGCCAATCTTGTTTAGGATGACTCAAGTGAACAGCTTGTAGATGACAGACAACAGGCAGATGGGGAGATAGTTGCCAATGTTGTGGATGTCTGCCTTCTTGAACAGTAGAGTTATCTTGATGGTTTTCCAATGGGAGGGCACCTTGCATTCAAACAGGTAGCATGTGAAGAGCCAAGCCAGTGTATTGATGAGTACTGAAGGCAGGTTCTTCAGGTGTTTGGGTCTGACTTTGTCTGTGCCTGGTGCTGTTCCCTTCTTTACTGACCAAATGGCATGTCGGATTTCAGAAGGGAGAACATTGGGAATGACATATCCATCCTGTGGAATTTGGTATGTGGGCAGGAGGACATGGCTATCAAAGAGATCTGAGTAGAAGTCATGGAAAATCTTTTCCATTCCCTTCTGGAAGATGTGATAGATCCATCAGGACGTTGGAGGACAGTCATCTAGGTCTAATAGTTGGCGAAGGACAGGCGGGCGGTGCGAATGCTTTTCCCGGCTGCTGCTGCATCTTCCAGTGTTTCTGTTCTCTCTTTGAGGTCTTCCTTTATTGCTTCTCTCACTGCTTTGTAAGCTGGGATGTTAGCTTTGGTTGGCTGAGTCTCGCACCTTGCCATGTTGGCGATTGAGCTCGAGAGTTTTTGAAGAAAGGCATCCTTTTGTGGCTTTTTCTCTCTTGGCATTCTTTGCACACTCATGAAGGTGCTGAACCAGTCGGTTGTATTCTTTATCGATGTCATCAGTGATGGTATCTTCTCATGTTGCCGCACAGTTGGTGCCAGTTCCCAGTTGGTGATCATTCTGGGAGTTCTTTTCTTAAACTTTGCAGCCTTTTCTCCCCATTGTGTGTAGTATAATTTTGCATGAAGGAGACGATGGTCCTATCCTGTTTGGAATTTTGGTCAGACAAAACCGTCGATTGAAGATGATGTGGTTAATTTCATTGTGGAACTCTCCACCAGGGGATACCCATGTCCTACGCTTTCAATTCAGCTTTCTAGAACTGAGTTCCCATGAATGGTCTTGGTGGACATGATGAACTCAGATAGTCTCTCACCTGTTCATTCCATTCTAGTCCATGGGTCCTGATGTGGAATTCTTTGGCCGATCTTCTTGGTCCTATCTTGGCATTAAAATCACCAACTATGATTTTTAGAAGGTGTGATCTTTTTTATAGAACTCCTCCAGTTCCATGTAGAATTTCTCAGTTTCTTCTTCCTTGTATGTGGATGTTGGTGTGTATACAACAAAGATAGAATCTGCTGGCAGTTGGCCACATCTCTTCAAGTGTATTTGTCCTATCTGGTTTGTTAGGCATTCAAATGAATCAATGTTCAAGGCCATGTTTGTGTTGACAAGGACACTGACACCACCGACGCTCTTTCATTGCATGTCCCGAGGAACAGTTCTTCCTAGGTATAAAAAATAGCGTGACCAAAAAAGCAAAAAGCAAAAAAAAAAAAAAAAACGGTGTGATGCTATTGAAGCCTCCTTGTCTCTGTCAGATCAATAATGTTGTACTTGATCTTTTGCTCTTGCACCATCAGGTCCTCGATATATGCTTCCATTGCCAGTGTGTGTGCATTGAAAGTACAGACTGTCATTTTAGTCCTTCTTCGCTTTAGCAGCTTAGTATGGCCCTGAAATTTTATCAGGCCCTCCTTGTTCGTCCTTCTTAGTGCTGCTGTATTAAGGGCTCTTTCAGGGTCAGGAAGATGAACATTTTTTATTACTGGTTTTGGCATATTAAATACGCATCAGACAGCTTGCCAGCTCTGCACTCAGAAATTACTCTGGCAGTGCTTAGCCCAGCATGCTACTAAGAGTATACCGCCGCACGGCAGAACCTGAACAGATTTAGGGAAGAAAAATTAAACTTCCAGGCTGGAGAAATAGTACAGTAGGTGCTATGTTTTCCTTGCACATAGCCAAACAAGGGATCTGGTTTAATCTCCACAACCATATGATCTCCTGAACCTTACCAGGAGTGATTTCCTGGGAACAAAGCCAGGAGTAGGCCTGAGCACTGAGGGTGTGGACCCTCAAAATAAAATAATTATTCTATATTTTTCATCTCAATTGGGAAAAATATAAACACCTTAAAATTATGTTGTATCTTAATGTGCGCAAGTAAAATTCATGTATTAATTCAAATACAGGCTTTATAAAATTTTATTAAAGTTTTATATAATTTGACTATATACATAAAGTAAATTATATTTAATATTGCCTTGGCATTTATTGAATCAGCTATATTGAATTATATATTTAATGAATAACTAACACAAAACTAGTGACCACTAGATGAAACTAAATTGTACACTGGCAGTTGACCTTGTGTCAAACACTATATAGAGAATTAATGAACCATAATAACATAAATCATGTTGAAATAAATATATCTTAGAAAATCAATGACATTTATGTAAATAGTATTTATATTAATACAAAAAGAACCTGCGGCAGTCTTTTTCAAGTCCGGCCCAGGTATGCTGATCCAGAGACTCACAGACATGGGGCAGAGCTGCTACTGGCTCTCCCTGTGCCCAGCCAGGAGGGATGGAGGGTTCTAGTCCTGGCCCACCACCCCAGCAGAGCCTCGCAACAAGCCAGACGAACCCAACCCCCACTCCATGAGGGCCGCCATTTTCCACATCTGGACTTCCCTCTCGTCAGAACTCCACCCAGCAGACGAGCCTATCACAGAAGGCTCAGCGTGACCACTTGTGGATGCACAGTTCATCAATAAATGCTGTATTTAGAGGTGACTACAAGACTATGCCACCTGCACAGCAAGCCTGGCAAGCCACCCATGTCGTATTTGATATGCCAAATACCAGTAACAATTATAGACCTCATTCCCATGACCTGATGTAATGGTTTGAGGCTCTTTATGTTCCTGAAGCAAGCAGATGCCCTTGGGCTGTACTAGCAGAGACAGGATATATGGAGATGTTACTGGTGCCCGCTCTAGCAAATCGATGATGAACGGGAGGACGGTGATACAGTGATACAAAACGAACCACAACAACATTGTTAGAATATAGGGTAAAATTCCATTTGTTTAGATTAGTGTTTGGAAATAGTAGGAGGGTCTTCTGTAAGTTTTGATATTATTTGCAGATATGGGCATTGTTTAATAAAATGCATTTGCTTTGTGAAAAATTTGTCATATATGCATTACTTTAAATTTATTTATTTTAGTTTAATAGAGTTTACATGAAGAAAACTAAGGTAAGTGAATAAAATACATTACTACCCATTTCATCTATATCTAAGTGTATTTTGATAGAGGTAAGGAGGTAACACATGTAGAGGTAAATAAAAATGAGGAGTAATGAAGAAAATGTCAGTGAAATTTTGTAATTCAGACCTTAGAGAGAGATTGAATACTAGTACTGATGATATCTTTCCCTGTATTTCTGTGTGAAAAATGAATTGTTTTGGAACATTATATGCCAAAAATCCAACTCTGGTAAACTTTGCAAATCATAATGATTTAATATATTTAAAAAATAATGCCAAAAATTTATAATGGCTAGACTCTGTTACAATGCAGACACTCAACAACTTTTAAAATAAGATCGTGTTTATCTATTTTGCTTTTATTTGTTGAAGTTATTGGATCTTTCATCGTTGAACTTTGTAAGCACTTTAATTGGAATCTGATATATGTGTGCAAATGCTTTCTCCCATTTCATAGATTATCTATTTATATAGCCTGAGGATGCTTTTTTGGCATACAGTTTTTGAATGTTGTCTGATTCAGCTTCTATGGGAAACACTGGATATTTCTCCAAAAAGTAAGACAAGAACTACATTTGACTCAGTGGTTTCACCTATTGTTATGTACCTCCAGACACAAGAACATTAAACTGAAAATATATATGAATTGCAGCATTTAAAACAGAATGTAGAAGCAACTTAAATGTTTAGTGATGAATGAATAGATGAAGTAGTTGTTATATATAAAAATAGAATATATGCAACTGTACACAAATGTTAAGTCACACATTTTTCTATAATGTGGATGGTGTTGGAGGGCAACAAGCAAAATAAGTCAAAGAAAGAACAGGATGGGTGCTGGAATACTGTATTACCAAGAACCAATTATGAACACCTTTGTAATTGTATGTCTCACGGTGGTATAATAAAAATTTTAAAAAAAGAAGAAAGAAGAACAAATAAATGTCTCAAAATCTGTAGAATAAAAAGAGGCGAAACAAGATAATAGACAGTACATAATAATAATGACATAATAACAAGTAGCCCCTAACCCCCAAAACCCACCACCCCCCAACCAACCCCCCATTAACCACAACATACTATTTGTACTACTTTTATACTGTTTATCTATCACTACTTTTTATACTGTTTATCACTATCATACTATCTTCCCGTTCATCATCAATTTTCTCGAGTGGGCTCCAGTAATATCTCCATACGTCCTGTCTCATGCTAGTAGAGCCCAAGGGCATCTGCCCACTCCAGGAACATAAAGAGCCTCAAACCATTATATTAGGTCATGGGAATGACCTAACATAATTGTTACTGGTATTTGGCATATCAAATACTACACGGACAGCTTTCCAGGCTTGCCTTGTAGTCACCTCTAAAGACTACAAGGCATACTCTTTGTAGTAACCTCACTGTATCACTGTCTTCCCGTTCATCATCGATTTGCTCGATCAGGCACCAGTAACATCTCCATATGACCTGTCTCATGCAAGTAGAGCCCAAGGGCACCTGCCTGCTCCAGGAACATAAAGAGTCTCAAACCATTCCATCAGGTCATGGGAATGAGGTCTATAATTGTTACTGGTATCCTGGCATATCAAATACAACACAGGTAGCTTGCCAGGCTCTGCCATGTGAGTAGTATACTCTTGTAGTCATCTCAAAATCCAGCATTTATTGATGAACCGTGCGGCTGCAAGTGGCCGCGTGAGCCAGGCTGTGATAGGCTGGTCTGCTGGGTGGAGTTCTGACTGAGGGGGAAGTCCAGATGTGGAAAATGGCGGCCCTCATGGAGTGGGGGTTCATCTGGCTTTTTTTGTGAGGCTCTGCTGGGGTGGCAGGCCAGGGCTAGAACCTGCCATCCCTCCCAGGAGCCTCGTGAGAGATTGGGCATAGGAAGAGCTGGTAGCAGCTCTGCCCCATGTCTGTGAGTCTCTGGATCAGCATACCTGGGTTGGATTAAAAAAAAAACAGTATACTGTTTATACTTTATACTATTGTTTAAAATTTATATTACAATAACTAAGTAAAATGAAATCTGAAAATAAATTATAAAAATTTTCTTGGTAAAATTAACTTGTATAAAGACATGTTGATTGGGGTCGGAGCGATTGCACAGCGGGTAGGGTGTTTGCCTTGCAAGCGGCCGACCAGGGTTTGATCCCTGGCATCCCATATGGTCCCCTGAGCACTGCCAGGAGTAATTCCTGAGTGAAAAGCCAGGAGTAACCCCTGAGCGTCACAGGGTGTGACCCAGAAAGCAAAAAAAAAAAAAGACATGTTGATTTAGAATTATGCTCTGGTGAGGTTGAGATGAAATAAAAAAATATTAATAAAAGTTCTACTAGTAAAGCATAGAATCTCATTCAATAAATTTTAAATTAAAAGGAAAAATATTAAAAAAGTAAAACCTTGAGTTGAGAAAAATAATAGTAGCACTTCTAGATTTGGCAGGCAGGTTGTAGGTGTGCCAGCAAGAATTCAGGTGTGGTCAGCTTGTAGATATGATCATGTTGTCAGCTGGAGTGCAACTATGATTCGGATATATTTGCTGGTCAGACTAGAGACACAGATGCCACAAAGCTCATTGCCTCAGAGATTTCCAAGCTCTGTGTTATCCATTCTGGCCTGAAACAGCAGATTTGCATGCTCTACTCCACAGAGTTACATCCACATGATCCTGTCCCACACACGTGATTCCAGTGCTAGAGTGTTTCTCTTTCAACTGCTTCTGCCAGTATGAACGTTTGGATGTAGTCTCACATACAAACTTGCAGCCAAGAAGACCTCTGGTGATGCAGGTTTAGGAGAGTTGGGATAACTGGGAAAAAAGAGGAAAATAAGCCTGCATGCAGACCTCTTCACAGACTGCTCTGTCTTTCTTTTCAGTCTATGACCTACCCACTAAACTGAAGTTGGGGCTGAAGGAGGAGTGTTTGTGATCAGAAATTGTAAGACAGTGGGTGGCATAAATTGAAATGTGCATTCTTGACTGACAGTCCTTCACTTCAGGGGCACTGTGCATGTATTTCTAGTACAACTAATTAGTGCCAGCTAGACTGTTGGAACCATCAATAGAACATCAAAGTTTGCATATATTCTACGCAGCTATTTTCCAACATGAAGATGGCAGTGTGTGTTATGCCTTTCAAACATGGGAGTCAAAGTGCACAACTGTGTACTGTACTGGCATTAATGAGGTCTTTGTAACCAATTTCAGTGTGATCATGCTAATACATTCATCCCATTCAGGAGACCTGTCAAACAACCTGACTGTATTCCAGGTGCTGGAACAGTTAACTGAGAGTGCTTATTATCCAAATAGTATGCTTTTCCTCCCACCCTGGGGAGTTCTAGGTACAATCTCCAATCCAAGACCTCTGCCTTCAGCTTGCAGAAGTCACTGTAAGGAAGTTTCTCCACCAGATTTGCCTGCAGCTGCTCTAGGGAAGCCCCTTTTCTGCATACTGGACCCCTCAGGTAGCATAGGCCATCACTTGTTCCTGAGAAGGCTACTGAAATGGCTTTGAGGTCTTGATATTCAACCTCATTCATCCCTGTTATTATCCCTCACTTTTCTGTTCTGCTTTCAGGGAAGCCCCTTCCCTCCTTTTGCCCATGAAATAGACTCACATGTTATGGCTAATAAAGTTGCAGTTACCTTGGATACTGAATGTAATCTACTAAGACTTCCAGACTGAGATCAAGTTTCAAGGGTTTTGTCTATTTTAGTCAACAAAATCAAAATAAGTATAAAACAAAGGTACTATCCACAAAATATTCGACATCCTGATCCTCAAGGACAACTGTAGCATGTGGTATTCAGAATCATTTTGATTTTTTCCAAACAATGAAGAAAAACATCAGTAACATATATTTGCCAAGTATATTTAATGCATTTATTGTATACACAAGAATATTTACTTAACCATAGACTCAGTAATACTTTAATTTCCAGCCAAGGATACAAATACGTGAATTTTGCTACATTATTTTTAAACTAAAGAGGAAGAATAGGGAAATTTTTTTCTTTACATCTGCTCTTAATCAAAACACTCATACCACTCTATAACAATAAATAGATAAAACATTGTTTTGCAATTCATTAGCAGAATTGTAAGTATGGCCGTGGACAAACAAGACAAGTTTGATACTTTAAAAGCCCAATAAATTCAATGTATTGCCTTTTTGATTTCTAATACCTTGAAAATTATGTTATCTCCTTTCACTGTGCATATAGACTCAGCATCAATATTTCCTGATGAATTGTCATAGCTTATTTTCTACATACCACTCAATGTTAATGCTCTAAATTGCATTTATCTAATTTACCCAAAATTTGTATCATTTTGTCTTGGTCCTATATATTCATGTGCAAAATTTGATAAAATACTGAAGTGATTTTCTAGACATCCAAATCAAAAATTGTTTTAGTTGTCTAGATATTTCAGTTAAATTTATCTCTCTTAGTTTGAGTTATAAGAATAAATACTGTTGGGCTGGAGCGATAGCACGGGGTAGGGTGTTTGCCTTGCATGCAGACGACCAGGGTTTGATCCCCAGCATCCCATATGGTCCCCCGAGCAGTGCTAGGAGTAATTCCTGAGCAAAATGCCAAGAGTAACCCCTGAGTGTCACCAGGTGTGATCCAAAAAGTAAAAAAAAAAAAAGAGAAAGAATTATCACTGCAATTCTGTACTTTAAATGTATCAAAAAATCCCTAGAATCCAATGAGGAAAAGTGCTGAGGGTAGAGATTTCAAATGAAAGTCTATATTAAACTAAGAATTTGAATTTACAGTTATTATTTTGCCATAAAGTTATAAAATACAACCTTCATTTTGCTTCTTTAACATTCTAGGAATCAAATTCACTTCAATAGTTTGTAATTCAAAAATGGCTTCCACATAGTAACAAATCAGTGTAAATGTTTATTAAAAGAAAAAAATTCATAGCATTAGAAACTGCATGATGTAAAAACAGAAGAATAAATATACAATGTCTGTTAAGAGCTTCTTAGGGTTGAAGACATGTCACATGCTAGTGCTGTACATGATGTAATAATAAATACCTTTCCACTATAATAATAATTATTCTAATCCTCTTATTATAAACTAAACATAAATATAAAGGATATTAATATAGTTGTTATGTCAATGAAATAAAATGTTTTAACAGGATAATGGTCTCCTACTGTCTCATAAAATAACAAGCCAAAGACAAGACTTACATTTTCAGAGTAGAAGACATTAATTCTATAACAATATTTTATAGTACTGATTGTATTACCATAATACAAAATGAGCATGAAGGTATAATCAATGTATCTGATGTATGTTGATGCCACAAATTGACAGTAGTTTTCCTCATTATTAAGTTTATTCTTGTAGGAAACTTATTAAAGAAAATACAGATGATTTAAAAATTTCACTCAGGTTGAGGGAAAATATAGGCTTCTGACTATCTAGGATTGGCTTTTCTTAAGAAATTAATAGTTGAGATAAAATGAGGGACAGCATGATTGTCGTGCCAAAAGAGATTTGTGTAACTAATAGTCCTGGTAATATTACAGTTCTACATTTCAGCATACTGACAGGCAAAACATAGTAATCAAATATAATTATTTGAACAAAACCTCAAATGGCACAAAGGAAGTTGAACAACTCACCATGCTTTACTAAAGCATTTACAAAGCTGGCTTTGTTAGTTTGAAAATGGTTGTTGAATAAGTGTTGATAACCTTAGTGTAGAGCATTATTCCATATTTTTCAGTCCCACCATAATACAACAAAGACCCACTAAGCAAGAATCTTGGGCTTATAAAACTTTAATCATTTTAAGCCAAGTCAAGCAGTATCCCCCATAGAAAGTGAAAAATTTTGGCTTACTTTTTTCATATGTTGAAAAAAGAAAAGCCGAAATGTTAAGGTTGTTATATGCATTCCAATGAATATATATAGAATGTTGTGTTTCGTCTAGAAGTACCTTTTATCTAACATCTGAAATAGTCCTTATATGAGAACATTTCCAGTTCTTCAAATGGCCCAAACTAGTACAGATAATTTGATTTCCCAAAGAAGATCTTATACCTGTTTGCAGGCTTTCTAAAAAATAAGTGATTCTTTTATTTCTTTTAAAAGAAAGTGTTTAAAATAAAGCTCATTTCTTTTTATTTCTTTCTTAAAGAAAGTGCTTAAAGTAAAACCCATTTCTTTTAATCACTTTCTGTTAATTGAAAGCTTAAAATTAAAATATCAAATGTAAGTAAGCAAAAGTGATTATTTTAAATAATAAAAGAAATAATATTAACTTATGAAAAGGACAAAGAACCTCAGGCTCGGGCACACATCTTCCACCCCACCATTTTCTAAAAAAAATTTTTATGGGGCTGGAGCGATAGCCCAGCGGGTGGGCGGTTGCCTTACCTGTGGCCAGCCTGTGCCAGCCTGGGTTCTATCCCCGGCATCCCATATGTTCCCCGAGCACCGCCAGGAGTAATTCCTGAGTGCAGAGCCAGGAGGTAACCCCTGAGCATTGCCGGGTGTGACTCAAAAAGCAAAAAAAAAAATATTATAGCACTGTGCAAAATACAATTTAAAAGATGTTCATGATTGGGCTTCAGTCATACATTTTTCCAGCAACGGTCTCTCCACCAGTGCCCCGCTCCTAAAACCAATATCCCCAAGTTCCCTCCTCCCTCCTCTAGCCTGCCTCTATAGCAGGCACTATATTAACATATACCTCAGAGACCTGGACCCTACGAAAGCAGGATGAGAATGCTATTTGGGTATCCCAATAAGGAATCGAAAGAGCTATGCTTGGAATATCACACCTCACTCAAGTGAGAGAAGGAATCCAGAGTTCTGACCTCTGTGTACGATTGAGAGTCAGGGATGCTGTCTCGTTTGCCAAAGCATTGAAAATCAGATGGGCTGGATATGCAATGCGACTTGGAGATGACCACTGGACTAGAGCTATTACTGACTGGATCCTACAGGACATCAAAATATCACGTGGTCACCCACCTACAAGATGGTCAGACTTCTTCAAGACCCTGAATGAACAGTTTGAGGCCCTTCATATTCCTGGAGCAAGCAGATGTCATTGGGCTACACTGGCACATAACAGGGACAAATGGAAACATTACTGACACATGCTTGAGCAAATCATGAATAATGGGATGTCAAGTGATAAAGTGAAGAATATTAACATGTATTTTATATAGTATTCAAGATGTCAAGTGATGAGTGATCATGTGAAATTATAGTAGTAGTAGCTTTTTGTTAAAATTTTTTACTCAAGGAACTATGATGTACAATCTGTCCGTGAAAGGATTTTATGTACAAATATCTCCAAAACTGAAGGTTTATTATAAAGTTACTATTTCACCACTGCCAAAATGCTTAGGGTCTCCAACTATTGTACCTATACAGTCTACCTTTTTTTCCCCTGATTCTCATACTGTTTTGTATTTTCAGTTTTGTGGCTTTGATTTGCATTTATCTGATGAGAGACAATGAACATTTTTGTTAATATGGCCATTCATATGTCCTTTTTATGGAAGTATTTTCATCTCATTTATCTATATTTTGGGAGTAATTTTGATCTTTTTCATTATAGAGTTTTTTTAAAGTATTTTATTATACCACCATGAGATATACAAATAAAAAGATATACAATTAAAAAGTTCATATTTGGGTTTTGGTCATACAGTGTTCCAGCACCCGTCCCTCCACCAGTGCCCATCTCCCACCACCAACGTCCCCGGTTCCCTCCCCTTCCCCAGCCCCTCCTCCATGGCAGGTTCTTTATTTCTTTCCCTTTCTCTCTCTTTCTCTTTTCCTTCCCTTCCAGACTATGGATTACAGAACATACATTAAAAGGTTGTCATGTGTATCCTTTTGCCTCTAATGCTCAGTTCTAGGTTGGCATTAGTACCCTTGACAATTATTAGCACACTGTTCCATTTTCTGTCTTACCTAACCTCTGACCCCCACACGTTTGTGATTCATTATAGAGTTTTGAGAGGCTTTAAGTGTCATGGATATTGATCCTTTATAAAAATTAACCATTTTAATCGACATACAAGTAGTTACCATGCTCTTAGTTATACATTTCACACACATCATTTCAATACTAATTGCATTACCGAGAGATCCTACTTCACATCACCAGTGTGAAAAGCACCCCTCTTAGCCTCCTAATGTACAAAATCTTTCATTTGAATAATTGAAGATTTGTTGCAATCCACTGTCTGTTTTTTATTCAGAATAAGGGATAGAGATCTTTTACGTTTTATTTTAGAGGCGATGATATATGAATAGATGAATGGAATTGATGAAATTTCCATTCAAAATTGACAACTTCCTGGTCTCCTCCACACT
>JAJIBD010014258.1:0-24704 GCA_021461705.1 Cryptotis parvus
CCTCTGAAGCCAGCGGGGAATGGATGAAGACTCAGGAATCCGATGCAGTTTTAAAAGGCTTTACTTATCACAGGTTCAGGCATACAAGTCAGCAATAGAAAAAAACCGGTCCTAGGATTCCCGGCTAGAACCCCAGCCACATGTAGGCCAAGATGGCGGCCACCAAGTGTTAAGGCCCTGTAAAGAGGGAGACAAAGACAAGACTCCCAAGAAGAGTGCGAGCCCACAAAGAGAGCCCACAAAGAGAGAGCCCAGAGAGAGAGAGAGAGAGAGAGAGAGAGAGAGAGAGAGAGAGAGGAAGCAGGCTGGTTTTATACCCTGCAACTCAGACCTCCCACTATTATGGGAAGCAGGGAGGGTCAAATGCCCTCAGGTAATTTCTCCCAGCACCTCACCTAGGCCCTATTATATGCTAATGTTATGAGCCAAGATCTGCCTGGAAATGCCTTTATAGGGTAGAGAAGGGGGTTTCTGAGATGGCATGTCTCTGTACCAAAGACTAATACTAATGCCAGTTAAATATTTCTCCAAACCTTCACAAGATTCTCGTCTACTTCATGGTAGTTTTGTATTTTAGTTGCCTTTGAGTTATCAGGGAGCCATGTTTGCTTGCTTGGAGGCAAACAGCATTTCTCTCTGGGCTAATTACTTAGAGATCCAATGTGGCCAGGCAAATATGCTGGTAAGATCTAGCTAGTCCCACAATGATTGTGGTAGCATTAGAGAATATTTATACCAGCCAGTACAGAATACATGGTCAGATAAACTGCCACATTTAGCCTACCCCGCTGTCTATGAAGTGACCTGCAGGGAGGCAATCAGGGCAGATGCAGAGGCTCTTAGAGGAGTCCTGCAACGATGTCAAGTACTTTGGAGGTGAAAATTAATCTAAATATATAGGTCCAACAGAAATGGGAGTAGTAAATTGTAGTCATCCTGCTAGATACTGGGACAACTGGGAGGTGATTGGCTATGCTCCACCTCACTGTTATAGTAGGTCTCTACAAGTGGGGAGACAATTCAGCTATGAAAACTTTAGTCCAAATATAGGGCATAAACCCCATCCATAGAAGATGTATATGAAGCCAGATTATTGAGATCTCCTAGGTTCAAGTGATAAACAAAAGCTTATCATAAGACCTTTATTTAAGGCCATTTCTTAAATACTTGACTCTTTAGGGCCAAGCGAACATTCCTACTCCATGTAGGGAAGCATTCTCTACTTTATCAACCTAAGATGTTCTTTCACTCGCCATTAGGGCGCTAGAATCATGCTTCACACTGGCTAGTCTCAAAATGTATGTTTTCCCACAGAAAATAGGATATTATTTCCCAACACTTGAACAATATAGAAACTGACACACAGTGAGATTTGTAATTCTTATTTTCTTGTTTTCAAGAAGCATTTCTAACTGTGATATTAGACTAAGCATTGTCAATGACGTATTCCTATTTTTAGAACTTCTGTGTTAATTTCTTCTTAATTGTGCATGCTAAATTAATCCATATAACATCGCTCAAATGTCTTTACATTTTATTGGGGTTACAATCTTAAAAAACTAATTTATTTAGAGGTATATACAATTCTATATCTAGATTGAATAGGACTGAAATAGGGATTTAAAAACCACCCAATAATTATCAGATATTAGGAACAGTCATATTCAAGTGGAATAGAGAATCCATTATTTCAAAATTCGTCTTTTCTCCTATCTTTTATTAGCAATGTAAATATAAATTAGTATATCACTTCACTTGTCTTCCCATTGTTCATCGATTTGCTCTAGCGGGCACCAGTAATATCTCCATACTTCTTGTACCAAGCAAGTATAGCCCAAGGGCATCTTCCTGCTACAGGAACACGAAGAGCCTCAAACCATTCCTTCTTGTCATGGTAATGAGGTCTATAATTGTTACTGGTTTTTGGCATATCAAATATGACACGGGTATTTGATATGCCAAATCAAACTCTGCCAGGCTCTGCCGTGTAGATGGTACACTGTCAGTAGTAGGCTCTCATCTCTAGCTTTATTGTTGAACCTCAACAGGGAGAGATCTGATTTTCTCTTAGGTGGAGCTCTGAGGAGCTTTGGAGTCCAGATGTTGACAACACACATAAATCTCACTTTGTTTTAGCTCTCTTTCATGCTTATCACTGTCTTCCCATTCATCATCGATTTGCTCGAGCAGGCCCCAGTAACATCTCCATATATCCTGACTCATGCTAGTAGAGCCCAAGGCATCTGCTTGCTCCAGGAACATAAAGAGCCTCAATCCATTCCAGAATGAGGTCTATAATTGTTACTGGTATTTGGCATATATATCAAATACAACACGGGTAGCTTGCCAGGCTCTGCCGTGCAGGTAGCATACTCTTGTAGGCATCTCTAAGTCCAGCATTTATTGATGAACTGTGCAGTCCCAAGCGGCCGCGAACCGGGCGCTGATAGGCTGGTCTGCTGGGTGGAGGTCTGATGAGAGAGAAGTCCGGATGTGGAAAATGGAGGCCCTCATGGAGTTGGGGGTCGCCTGGCTTGTTGCGAGGCTCTGCTGGGATGGTGGGCCAGGGCTAGAACCCACCATCCCTCCCGAGCGCCTCGTGAGCGGCTGGTCACAGGGAGAGCCAGTAGCAGCTCTGCCCCATGTCTGTGAGTTTTTTTTTTTAAATACATCTTAAGTTCATGTAATCTAGATGGTACCCAAAAGGTCCTACTTATTTATTATCTGCACCAGGGTGATTCTGAGTATCTTGTTCTCCAGATACTGAAAGGGTCACACTCGCATGCCTGAGTGCAAACTAGTATGATCCTTCCTATAATCTTAAAGATAGTCTCAACATAACAGGGTGGTAATCTGGTAAATTCTAACTGTCCCATGCTGGGTGCAGTGGGTATAAAGAGGAGCTGTGCCCAATCTAGAAAACATAGAAGTCTTAGTAGATGTATAAATCAGAAGTTATTTAGAGTCAAGGTGACTTCTGTAACTGCCACACCCTCTATGAGTGTTTACATAGAAGAGAGATCTCATTAGAATGAACCTTGGCTTAAGAACATGTAAGTAGGGGCCAGAGCAATAGCTCAGCGGGTAGGGAGTTGGCCTTGCACTCGGCGGATCCATGCCTGCCCGAGTTCGATCCCCGGCATCCCATATGGTCCCGAGCACCGCCAGGAGTAATTCCTGAGTGCAGAGTCAGGAGAAACACCTGAGCAGTGCCAAGTGTGACCCCCAAAAAAAACTGTGATGGGCGAATAATGCTAGAATGCAGAATTTTCAAAGAGAATGGTTCAGACTTTTCAATGAGATTTAATTGGGCTGAATTCACCCTTTCCTAAATGAACTGAAGCTCCTGGGCTGCTTGGGCGGTGAGGTGATGAGGGCTTTAGCATCACCCTCAAGTGTAGCAAAGCAAGATGCCCGATAGAGGGCTCTGCAACCTTTTTTTTTACTGAGGCTTCAGGAATGGAAAAGCTGCTTATACTGATATGATTCATGATATGGTATTACAAAGTCTTTATCAGTCAGTGCAAAGGAATAACTTAAACGCAATTATTTCCTTATCGAAAAATTATTCATCTCCACTTAACATAGCCACTGATTCACAATAAGCAGCTTCGACTGTACAACATATTTTTACTGTTGCTTTCCCCTGGGAAGTCTGAACTTTTAACATTGTTTACAACTTTAGAACAGCTGCTTCCTGCCCATTCCGATCCTTTATATACAGTTCATATAAGAGCTCACACCAGATGGGGCCGGAGCAATAGTCCAGCAGGTACGGCATTTGCCTTGCAGCGCCAACCCAGGTTCGATCTCCAGCATCCCATACAGTCCCCTGAGCAGCGCCAGGAGTAATTCCGGAGTGCAGAGCCAGGAGTAATCCCTGAGCATTGCCAGGCAGGACCCAAAAAATAAAAAAAGAGCTCACACCAGGAGCCAGAGCAATAGCACAGCAGGTAGGGCGTTTGCCTTGCACGCGACCGACGCAGGTTCGATCCCGCCATCCCATATGGTCCCCGAGCACCACCAGTAGTAATTCCAGAGCGAAGAGCCAGGAATAACCCCTGAGAATTTCCAGGTAACTCAAAAAATAAAGTTAACAGCCATAGGCTTAAAAAATATTTTATTATACCACCGTTAGATATACAATTACAAGATGTTCATGTTTGAGTTTGGAACACTGTAGAAGCAAAACTCAAACATGAACATCTTTCATGCTTATTCTCTTTAATACCGTCACCTGTGAAGTGTCTGTTACTCTATTCACACTCAAGTTTATGAGTACTGAGACTGTGAAAATAATAACTATAAACATGTGATTCAAGTGTTTTTAAAATTTCAGAACACTTAATTATTTCATGAAAATCTCTCAAATTGAGATGCAGAGACAGAGAGACAGAGAGAAAGAGAGGAAACTGGGGTACCTGATATTAAGGCGGCCTGGGGGCGGGAGGGGGAGGGGTACATTGGTGGTGGAAATGGGGCACTGTTGGAGGGATGGGTGCTGGTGTACTGTATTACCAAGAACCAATTATGAACACCTTTGTAATTGTATGTTTCACGGTGGTATAATAAAAAATTAAAAAAAAAAAGAAAGAAAGAAAAAAGAAAATCTCTCAAATTACACAAGAAGCATTGACTGCAAAGAAAAATGGCATCATTCATAAAGCACGGTTACTGTTTAAATAATTAGGCTGGATTGGCAGTTCAGAGGGCAAAGTGCTACCCTTACACTGGCAGATCCATGTTTGTCCCTGTCACCACATATGGAGTAAGCACCTTACACCATCGAGGAGTAAGTCCTGAGCACTGCCAGGTGTGACCCAATGTCCATCTAAGCACAATTAATTTATTAAGTACATTTTCTATCACAATAGACTGAGAAACATGAGGCAGGGTGCTACTGACTCTCCATGTGCTCAGATGATCATGAGGCACCAGTGAAGGAAGGCGGTGCTAGCAATGGCCTGCCAGCCCAGCAGAGCATCACAAGAAGCCAGAGGATCCCCCACATCATGATGGAAGTCATTCTCAACATCCTGACTCCATTACTTATCAGAGCTCCACTTAGAGAAAAGCCGATCTCAAGCCCTGCTCATCAGAGTCCCACCCTACAGTGAAACCTATTTCAAGCCCAGGTATGACTAATCCAGAGACTCCGCTACATGGGATAGAGCTGCTACTGCTCTAGCTGTAATCAGCTGATCCAGAAGCAACCGAGAAGGAAGGTGGGTTTTAGCCCTGGCCCGCCATACCTGCTAAGCCTCAAAGAAGGAGAGGAAGCCCCACACCATGAGGGCAGTTATTCTCAACATCTGGACTCAACCCAATCAGAGCTCCACCCAAGAGATAAGCCGACCTAACCCCATTGTGGTTCCTCAGTAAATGCACAAGATGAGAGCCTACTAATGAGAGTATACCACCCCCATGGCAGAGCCTGGCAAACTATCTGTGTTGTATTTGATATGCCAAACACCAGTAACAATTATAGAGCTTATTCCATGACCTGATGAAATGGTTTGAGGCTCTTTATGTTCCTGGAGCTAGCTGATGCCCTTGGGTTTGACATAATTGAATCATAATTCCACCTCTTTTCATATTTTTAAAAAATCATCATCTGTGAATACTATTCCCAGTGTATTTGTATTGAAGTAAAGATATTTCTCCATGCTCATTAAACTGAATCAACCAGATGCCATTGGGCTACATTGGCATTTGATAGGGTCCAATGGAAATGTTACTGGCGCCCGCACAAGCAAATCGATGAATAATGGGATTCAAGTGATCAAGTGATCATTAAACTGACCACTGACACCAGTTAGACTTTAGTAAAAATAGGACAACTGGTATCATGCTGCTACAGATAAATTCAAGGATAGATGATTTTTCAAAATATTAATAAAACAAAATATATTTCATTTCAAAATAGACCTAAATTTAAATTCTAAATTTAGAATTCATTACTAGTACTGTAATAATTCTATAACAGGATGCTTAAAAGGCTCAACTCAAAGACAACTGAGTATAGTTAAAAAATGTATGAAAAGCATTGATTATTTGTTAGAAGTTATCCAAGTGCTTTAATTGTTCAATTTATGGTATTTCTAGATGGAAAAGTTTATTCTAAAAGAAGTATTTCATTATAGATAATTTAATTCTATAATAGAAAGAATTATAGCTTTCTATAATAGAAAGAATCCAAGCTTGCTAAACAGTGCAGAGAAGCGATAAAAGCAGACCTCAAAGACAGAAGAGCAGAAATACTGGAAGATGCAGCAGAAGCCGGGAAAAGTATTCGCACTGCCCGCCTGTCCTTCGCCAACTATAAGACCAAGATGACTGCCCTCCGACGCCCTGATGGATCTATCACATCTTACAGAAAGGCAATGGAAAAGATTATCCAGGACTTCTACTCAAATCTCTTTGATAGCCACATCCACCTGCCCACATACCAAATTCCACAGGATGGATATGTCATTCCCAACATTCTCCCTTCTGAAATCCGACATGCCATCTCATCGGTAAAGAAGGGAACAGCACCAGGCCCAGACAAAGTCAGAGCCGAACATCTGAAGAATCTGCCGTCGGTACTCATCAATACACTAGCTCGGCTCTTCACACGCTACCTGTCCGAATGCAAGGTGCCCTCCCAATGGAAAACCAGCAGGACAGTTCCACTGTTCAAGAAGGGAGACATTCACGACATCGGCAACTATCGCCCCATCTGCCTGTTGTCTGTCACCTACAAGCTGTTTACACGAGTCATCCTGAACAGGATTAGCAGAACACTAGATGAAGGACAACCATGCGAGCAAGCAGGTTTCGGAAAGGATTCAGCACAATCGACCATATCCACACAATACCCAAGCTCATTGAGGTTTGTAGGGAGTACAAGATGCCGCTCTGTCTCACGCTCATTGATTTACAGAAAGCCTTTGATTCTGTGGAGACTGAAGCAGTCATCGAAGCCCTAGTCAAACAGGGTGTTCAAACCCAATACATCAAGATCCTTTGTGAGCTGTATTACGGATTCACCACCAGGATCTCACCATTCTACAAAGAAGTGATCATTGATGTCAAAAGAGGGGGTTCGACAGGGTGATACCATCTCACCAAAACTCTTCAGTGCCACCCTCGAGAACATCATGAGACAATTAGAATGGAAAGGAATGGGAGTGAAGATAGATGGTCGGCAACTGCACCACCTCCGCTTCGCTGATGACATAATTCTAATAACACCAAACATTAGCCAAGCGGCACAAATGCTGGCTGACTTTGACCGAGAATGTGGAAAGGTAGGTCTACAGCTGAATCTGAAGAAAACTATGTTCATGAGAAATGAACTAGTTCCAGAGGCCCCATTCACTCTCAATGGAACAAACATCTCTGAATGCAGCAGTTATGTGTACCTAGGTCGAGAAGTCAACATGATGAACGACCTAAAACCTGAGCTGCGCAGGAGGAAGAGAGCAGCATGGAATGCCTTCAAAGGCATCGAAAAATAGCTAAAAGGACAAAGAACCTCCGGCTCCGGGCACATCTCTTCGACTCCACCATTCTCCCTGCATTAACATACGCCTCAGAGACCTGGGCCCTACGAAAGCAGGATGAGAATGCTATTCGGGTCTCCCAGAGAGGCATCGAACGAGCTATGCTTGGAATATCACGTCTCAGTCAAGTGAGTGAAGGAATCTGGAGTTCTGACCTCCGTCGCTATTCCAAAATCAGGGACGCTGTCTCGTTTGCCAAGGCATCGAAAATCAGATGGGCTGGACATGTAATGCGATTTGGAGACAACCGCTGGACTAGAGCCGTTACCGAGGGAATCCCACGGGATGTCAAAATATCATGTGGCCGCCCACCTACAAGATGGTCAGACTTCCTTGTTAAGACCCTGAAGGAACGGTTTGAGGCTCTTCATATTCCTGAATCAACCAGATGCCATTGGGCTACATTGGCACGTGATAGGGTCCAATGGAAATGTTACTGGCGCCGCTCGAGCAAATCGATGAATAACGGGATTCAAGTGATCAAGTGATCAAGTGAATAGAATTATTAAATAGAATAAAAGGAATCATTCTCTGAAATGGCATTAAAATGAATTTTTGGTAGAAATATATTTGCATTTTCATGCCCAGCAAATTTTAAATTTTTATATATGGAAATCTAATTTGAGAATCATTGTAACAACTAGAATCTGGTATATGAGAATGATTTTAAATTATATGGAAAATACAAATATTTGTCAGTTACTATAAAATTGATTATTAAAATTAATATATCATACAATGAGAAAATGATTATCTAAACTTTGTATTTCATTCTAGTTTATTCAATGTGTGTACACATTGATAGCATTTATAGCATTGATATACGAAATTTTATTTAACACCAAAGTGCCTTAAACCCTCCACCACTGTCTCCAGGTCACATCTTGTCCTCCTTTTAATTGGCCTCTGCCAATCCCCTCTCTTGAGCTTAGTAGTTCAAGGCTTTAACATGATATATTCAACACAAAAGATGACAAAATGATTATGAAAATAACAATTCCAATTGAGGGGTTATAAAGCTGCAAGGAGTAGTAGACTTGCATAATATTCTCCCAAGTTAAAAGCCACAAACTGAAATCTGTCCAATGGGATATTCACTAGGTTAGAACCTTGAGGCTAGAGCAATTGCACAGCAGGTAGGGAGATTGCCTTGCATGCAGCCAACCCAGATTCGATCCCCAGCATCCCATATGCTCCCACACACAGTGCCAGTAGTGATTCATGAGTGCAGAGCCAGGAGAAACCCCTGAGTATTGCTGGGTGTGACCCAAAAAAGCAAAAAAAAAAAAGAACCTTTCAGTGACAGAATCCAAAAAGTCATAGCTAGTTCCTTCTCATGTCATGTTCTATCATTTGTCTTGTATCATTTATGATCCTGTTGTTCATCAATTTGCTAGAGCAGGTGCCGGTAACATCTCTGTCCCTGTTGCATGCTAGTAGAGCCTAAGGGCCTATGCTTGCTCCAGGAACATGAAGAGCCTTAAACAATTCCTTCAGTTCATGGGAATGAGGTCTATATTCTTACTGTTTTTGACATATCAAATATGACACGAGTAGCTTGCCAGGCTCTGCCATGCAGGCACTCTTAGTTTTTGCATTTACTGATGAACTTGTCATACTTTTGCTGATCATGAGGCGTCCAGGACAGAAGGTGGATTCAGGTCATGGCCCATCATCCCAATAGAGTCTTGGAAGAAGCCAGAAATCCCGAGCACCATGACAGCAGCCATTTTCAAAGTCCAGATTACACAGTTCCTCAGAGCTCCACCCAAGAGAGTAGTCAATCTCTACTACAGAACCCCACCCTAGAGAGAAGCCAATTTCAAAAATACAGAAGGAGCTGCTACAGGCTCTCCCCATGCTTGCCTGATCATGAGGCATCCAGGAGGAAGAGTGAGTTCTAGCCCTGGCCCCCACCCCAATAGAGCCTTGGAAGAAGCCAGAAGAACCTCTGTACCATGATGGCAGCCATTTTCAAAGTCCATATTCCACAGCTCATCATAGCTCCACCCACAAGAGTAGTCAATCTGAAGCCCTGTCATCATAACTCCACCCTAGAGAGAAACCTATTTCAAAGACACAGATGGAGCTGCTACTGTCACTTGCCATGTTGGGCTGATCATGAGTTAAGCAATATGGAGGTTAAAATTAATCTAGAATGTAGAGATCCAATAGAAATGGAAGTTGTCAGAGCAGACATCCTGCTGGTTTTGATCTGCTTGGGGTGATTAGCCACATTCCACCTCATCCACCTAGCAATAGGTCCTCACAGGTGGGAAGACAGACATTTTGAAGAAGTGGCCACTGTTGGTGGGAGGCATCTGGACCTGAGCACAAGGGCAGAGATGTCTGACCAGCGGCTATAGTGGGGTGAACCCTTTTGTCCTGGGTGGTAGTAGCAGGGCTTTGATTGTCAGTGATAAGAAAAAGCCTTTTGGAACTGTGCTGGACTAGTGAATATTATTAATCTTCTATAGGCACTTGAAATAAAAGAGAACTCTACTCCTCATATTGCTGAGGGCCCGGGAATTTCCCAATGTCTCCAGAAACAAAAGCTCAAGTAAGGAGTGTCCATTAGTGAAATCTTCCAAACCATGCAATTTATTACCTGTCCATTAGTGAAATCTTCCAAACCATGCAATTTATATTTCAAACTCTTTGAAAATTCGATGGAACAGAAGATTTTTCAAATCATTTGTACCAGACAAGCAAACCATGAGTTGCTTATATATTGATAGAGAATGCGGGAGCTGATAACACACTTACAGGAAATAATAAATCTGTTGGTGGGAATGCCGGCTGGTACAGCCTTTCTGGAAAACAATATGGACTTTTCCTCCAAAGACTAGAAATTGAACTCCCATTTGACCCAGCCATACCACTCCTGGGAATCTACTTTGGGAAGCCAAAAATACGCAGCGGAAACACCATCCCTACTTTTATGTTCATAGCAGCATTATTCACAATAGCCAGAATCTGGAAGCAACCAGAGTGCCCGAAAATCGATGACTGGATAAAAAGCTTTGGTACATCTACACAATGGAATACTATGCAGTGGTTAGAAAAAATGAAGTTATAAAATTTGCCTACAAATGGATGGACATGGAGAAGATTATGTTGAGCGAAATTAGCCAGAAGGAGAGAGACAGATACAGAATGACTGCATTTATCTGCATAACATAAATATATAGGTACATATTATGATACCAATATCCAAGGTCAAGTGAAACATATATCAGGAGGTCCTGTCAAAGGTGGAAATTATCACAAACGCGTGGGATTCAGAGGCTAGGTAAGACAGAAAATGGAACAGTGTGCTAACAGTTGTAGAGGGTACCAATGCCAACCTAGAACTGAGCATTAAATAGAGGCAAAAGGATACACATGACAACCCTTTAATGTATGTTCTGTAATCCATAGTCTGGAGGGAAGGAAAAGAGAAAGAGAGAGAAAGGGAAAGAAATAAAGAACCTGCCATGGAGCAGGGCTGGGGGAGGGGGAGGGAACCGGGGACGTTGGTGGTGGGAGATGGGCACTGGTGGCGGGACGGGTGCTGGAACATTGTATGACCAAAACCCAAATATGAACTTTTTTAATTGTATATCTTTGTAATTTTAAAAATAAAAAAAATTAATAAAAAAAAGAAATTTCTTAGCTTTGAAGTCAAATGGAGTGAAAGTCCTATGAAATAAAGGGATAAAGGCAAGAGCAGTTGGCAAGAAACAAACTCCCAAACATAGTATTATTTGAGGTAAGAACTGTTAAGTCTTGAAGTGGCAATAGTTCTGAAAAAATTTTGAGGTAGAGACAAGTCCTGAGCTCTTTGGAAACGAGAAACTGACACAGCTCCCAGACACAGAAATTAACATAGGAAATAGTGGATGCAACGAAATGAAGAAGGTACTGAAGAACCCAGAGGCAATGAAATTATGAAAAGACAACAACTGCGCAGGGCTTTCTGTTGACTTGCTCTTTCAAGTCCATGTTCTCCTGTGAACATATATCTCCTATTTTCACTCTAGAGAACCAGTCATCTCCCTTGAACACATATTCTTACTTACCGTCCACCCACATAATTAAATATTCTATGATGACTATTTTCCTTCACTCTTTCATCTCCCCCAAAAATAATTTCCTGAGAAGGCAGGTAAGGAACCCAGAACAAATTTGTTGATAAAGATCTAATACTTTTCTACTGCAAATGAAAACAAAGAATTTTTTTTTCTTTCTACTATCTGAGTATCAAATGCCCTAGCTAGCATTTCTAGATATCTCTCTAGAGATAGAGAGAGAAACTAGCTAGCAGGGATCACTATGTAAATAGAGTTTGAAATGATAATTCTGAACAAAAATTGAATGCTGAAAATAGGGAAAGGGACATACACAGTGACCATCAATACTGTATTGCTGTTTATAATTCTCAGAAGAGTGAGAGAGAGACAGAGAAAGATAGAGATAGTGAGAGAGAAATTTACAATTTTTAAAATGATTTTTATTTTTAAAATAAATTGTTATGATCGAGAAACTTGGTCCAACCCTGTGTTGTTAATTTACTCCAATTCTGTTTTAATGTTACTTTAATCCTGTTTGGGATAAAGGGATTGACAGATCTTGAGCCCAGGAGGATAAAAAAAGGATATGAAAAAAAGTTTTGAATTCTGACAGTTAAATATAAAAAACAATCACAGCAAAACAGAGTCCACTATTTTATCAAATCACATTGTTTGGAAATCCCGGGGCTGGTGCAGGAGGGACAGAGAGGCAATTATAGATTCATGGTGTCTCACAGAAATGTATTTAAATAATAATTGGCAATTATGAGAACATTTTTATGTTTTACCCTTCTTAAACCCACTTGAAGTTCCTGCTGGAGAAACCATGGGAAGCTTTCTGGACATCAACAGCTGAAGATGTTGTTTTCCTCTCTTAGATATAGGATTAGGACTTGGAATCAGGATTCACCTTTTGGCCAGATTTAAGATGGATTATTTTCACACAGAATAGAATATTACTTGCCATCCTTGGAATGTTAAAGAAACTAACAGATGGTGAGATCTATAATTTGTATTTTCTTGTTTTCAAAAAATATTTCAAATTGTGATGTCAGATTAAGAACATTCAATATTGTAATACTATCTTGAAAACTCTGAGTTTATTTCTCACTTAATTCTTTACACTGAATTAACCTCATAACATATCTCTCCAGCTTCTTAATGTTTTCTAGGGATTCTAATGTTGAAAAACATGTTATTTTGAGTTATATACATTAGATATCTAGATTGAATAATATTGCATTTGGGATTTAATTAGCACTCACAAAAAATACTATATTGGTTCAGTCCATTTTGAGTAGAATATAGAATTTATGATATCAAAACAAATATTTTCTCCTATTTTTCATTTTTAGGAAATATAAATTAGTCAAAATGCATCATAATTCTCACTTTGCCTTAGTTTCTTCACTGTTTCAATTATTCTCTTTATTATTGTGATTTGTGAAGTTATCAGTTACTCTAGTCACATATTGTTTAAGATCACTGAGACTGTGTAAAGAATGAAACCATCAGCATGTGATTCAGTGCTTTTAAAATTTCAAAGCATTTAATCATTGCAGGGAAAATCTATCATACTGCACAGGAATCACTTGACTGCAAAGAAATAAGACAAACGACATCAACCAAAGTTGTCAAAGAAAGAAATGCTCATTCTGCTCAAGACGTAGTACAGAGAGGAGGGTGCTACTTCACTCTTGCTGGACACACGTTTGATTCCTCTCCACAAATGGTCCCTCTAGACCAGCAGGAGAGACCCTGCTCTGTATGACCCAACCTCTATATAGCTGCAGAAGTCCACTTAATTTCATTAAGTATGTTTCTTATCACAATACATTTTTATTCTTATATTGCTCAGATAATTTAAAAATGAAGGAGCCATCCCTTGGTTTGTGCTAGGTTTGGTTTTAACTCATAGATGAGCTAAATTATTATAATATGAGAAAATAAGATATGTTAATTATAAAAGGATATATGGGAGAGTAAAATACTTTTCAAATTTCTTAACTTTAAATAATCTAGAAGTCGAAATATTTCAGAAAGTTTATGAACTATTTTCTCAGTAGAGAAAATCTCCTTTACAGCCAGGTAAAGGAGAATGCTCAGCTGGATACAAAAACTATCAATCCTTTAGGGATATTGCATACAGTAATCATAAAAACTACATCATATGGGTAACTTTATAGGAAGATAGTTAGAAAAGAATAGACAGTAGTATATGGCAATAAAATAATTTTTATTGGAATGATGCAATAGAATTGGGATACGTATAAGCACACAGGAATGCGCCTCACCACCTGTCTCCAAATATGATGACAATAGTTTTAATGAACACCAACAAACACTTGCCAGACTTTTGAATATTATATATAGTTAGGGATTAAACTAAAATTCAGTTACTTTCAGATGATATGTCCTACTAATTTGTTTTTTTTCTGCCTAATAGGATATAAAAGAAATTTGGCTATGGGGTTACTGGGGATACAAATTTCTAAGGTCATAGCCACAAGAGATGATCAAGAGTCTATACTCATGGCTTTAGAAGCTTTGAAATATTTTTGAGTTGTTAGAACATGAAAGAATGTTTATTAAGAAAGAAATGAGCATAGAATCCTCTAGAAGGAACAGAAACAGAACAAATCTCTTTTACAGTATTACATAAAGTTAATATTTGTATAAAATGAGTATAGAGAAGCTTAGGCTAGACCCAAACAAAATTCATTTTGGAAATTTTTAGTGTTTTAAAATAATTTAAGATACATCATGATAGTATGCTTTGCGATATATATTAACTGATATGCAATAAGATTGTACTCAAATATCTACTTTTTTGTTTTATTTAACAAAGAACATTAAAAACTTTGGGTTAATAATGTGTTATTGTCATTAAGAAGAAATTCCTTTGAAGTTTTGTTTTTCCATCTCACATTCTCATGTAGCTCTACTATAAAGTAGGATTGTCATCAATATTTAACAGCTTTTTGGTTTATGCTTTAGGATCATTAGTATTCCCCAAATATTATTGTCTCTAGAGAGTAAAGACTTCAAAATGTTACCATTTAGAAGAGTGTTCGGAAATGTACATTAGAGACAAGAGATTTCTTAAAGAACATGACTGAGACTCAAAAACAAAGATTTTATTTATACTCCTGGATTTGTTTCTTCTCACTCATTAATGAATGTGTGTGTTAAGTAACTGTAAGGAACACTTCCTTACATTTTCCTTTTTAAGCATTTTTCTTTTATGGCGGGGGGATTGGAGGATTTGAGGCAACCTCCTAATGCTCTGGGGTTAATATTGGCTCATTCATAAGGGTAAATGCTGGCTGTGCTTCGCTCCTTATGAAATGCAGGGAACAGCATATGAGCTGACCATGTGCAAGATAAGTACCTTTCTGCTTTTACTGTGTTTCCTGGAGTAATGTCTTAATTTTAATCAAACAGGTTTTTTTTGCATTTCACCGTAGTGTCCAATTTTTTCTCTTTTTATATATTGAATTCAAACTAGAACACACAGAATAACTTATTTTTTTTTTTCTTTTTTTCAGTTTATGTTGATGCCATAAGAAAAACAGTTGCAAAGTTGTTCATAGTATGGTTTCAGTTATACAATATTTGAACACCCATTTCATATCTTGATTACAAAATGTTGAAGTGCACTAATAAAAATAATTCTAAAAACATTTATCAAAGCACCATGACTTACAAAATTAGTCATCATTCATTGTTAGACATAGAGTATTGAACACAGGATCCGGACCATTTTTAAATTCATCCATCAGTGATAATTAATAATTTCTCAGTTATTAAATTATATTATGTCTAACTGAGAAATATATTTTTATGTCTATGGTATTTTGACACATCTCTCATTATTACTTCAATAAATTAATGACTTTATAAGAAATGAAGAAAATTAAAAACCATTTGGCATGGACAATCCTACTTTAGTTACGTGAAAATACAATGTCCAAAATAAGCTTTATGTTCTGATAATTGCAGGTCTTATATTCTTCCAGTCAGAATTTGGTTTATATGCTGAAAAAGGATGCAAAACCAAAGTGTGGTAACTGAGTTCATTCTCCTGGGACTCTCACAGAATTCACATGTCCAGAAGATAGAATTTGTCTTGTTTCTATCCATCTATATCGGTATTCTCAGTGGCAATTTGCTGATAGTGGTGACCATCCTCAGCACTCCAGCTCTCCTGGGCTCCCCATGTACTTCTTCTTGGCTTTCCTCTCCATGCTGGATATGTGCTTCTCCTCTACTGTTGTGCCAAAGATGACGATTGACTGTCTCTATGAGAAGAAAACTATATCCCTTGCAGGCTGTCTGACCCAGATCTTTGCTCAACACTTCTTTGCTGGAGCAGAGGTGATTGTCCTCACAGCCATGGCCTTTGACAGGTATGTGGCCATCTGCAAGCCCTTGCACTACTCCTCTATCATGAACACAAGGCTCTGTGGCATTCTGGTTGGAGTGGCCTGGTCAGGGGGCTTTCTGCATTCCATTATACAAATTGCTTTTTCCTCCCGGCTGCCCTTCTGTGGACCCAATATCATTGATCATTATGGGTGTCACTTGCTCCCATTACTGAAGCTTGCCTGCACTGATACATTTGTCTATGGCCTGTTGGTGGTTATCAACAGTGGATTCTTCTGCATCCTGATCTTCTTTATGTTGCTTGTGTCCTATGGTGTCATCCTGTTCTCCCTGAGAAACCACAGTACTGAAGGACAGAGGAAAGCCCTCTCCACCTGTGGGTCTCACATCACTGTGGTGCTTTTATTCTTTGTGCCCTGTATATATGAATTTGCACGGCCTCCAACTCTTTTCAGCTCTGATAAAATTGTGTCAGTATTTTATGTAGTCTTCCCAGCATTCTTCAATCCTCTGATTTATACTTTTAGGAATAAGGAAATGAAAAAATTCCATTGGGAGATTATGCAATAAAGTATTCATTTTCCTCAGAGCTAAGTAAGAATTAATTTGCTAGTTGAAATTTAGTTGTAGCATCCATGGTACATCCATCCCTCAAACTGATATTTTAGCTTGATTCATTTGAGTTTAAAGCTTTATTTTTATACACAATTTCATTATATTAAATATACCATTTCCATAACTAAAATTAAATTATACTCCTTTCATATTCCCAAGATATCCAATACTTGTTTTTTTTAGAGAATCGCATTATTCAAAACTCTTTTTTTTAGAAGTGTCTTAACATATTGGAATCATAATTCCACTTTTTTTCTGTTTGTAAAACATTTTTAAAACATTCATGATGTTGGTTCTTCCCCATAGGGCCATACTATATTAGAACCACTTTTATGTGGTTAAATGGTAATTACTATGTAATTCAATGCTATTTATAGAATAATGCTACTCCCAGTGCATTTGTATTGCAGGTGAAAATACTTTTCATGGTATCTTACAGAACACTCATACTGACCACTGATACTAGTTAGCCTTTAGTAAAAATATGACAACTGGCAGTATTTGTTATTGATTAATTCAAGGTAGGTTAATTACTAGAAAATTTTAAAAAAGCACAAAATTTCAGATTATTCATTTTATAATTTGAGCTCAAAATTTGAAATTATTATTAGAGCTCTATAATAATTCTATTATAGTTTCTTTCAGAAAGCTCAACTCTAGATACCTGAGCATAGTTTAAATCTGTTTGTAAAGTATTGATAAGATATTCAAATTTCTTCTTTTTTGGAGGCTTCTGTTCATTTTTCTCCCCATTTTATGATGGGGTTGACTATTTTTTCTTGTGAAGTGCTACCAGTGCCTGATATATCCTGGATATTAACCCCTTGTCAGATGGGTATTGGGTGAATATTCTTTCTCACTTCGAGGATTGTCTTTGTATCTTGGTCACCGTTTCTCTTGAGATGCACAAACTTTTCAATTTTATATAATCCAATTTGTTTATCTTTGCTTCCATTTTCTTGGTCAGTGGTGTGTCAACTTTGAAGATGCTTTTAGTTTTGATGTATTAGAGCATTTTCTTGTTTTCTTCTATGTACTTTATAGATTCATGTCTGATGTTGAGATCTAAAATCCATTTTGATCTGCCTTTTTGCATGGTGTTATAAGGAGGTCTAAGTTTTTTTTACACATATCTGCCCAGTTTTCCCAGCACCATTTGTTGAAAAGGGGTTTCTTTACTCCACTTAATATTTTTTGCTCCTTTATCGAAGATTAAGTGGTTGTATATTTGAGTGTGTGTTTCAGGATATTCAGTTCTATTCCATAGGTCTATGGGTCTGTCTCTATACCAATACCACACTATCTTAATTATAACTGCTTTGTAGTAGAGTTTGAGGTTGGAGAAAGTGATCCCTCTCAACTTTTCCCCAAGGATTGCTTTCGCTATTTGTGGTGGTTTATTATTCCATATAAATTTCAGGAGTGTTAGTTCAATAACTTTGAAGAACATCATGGGTATCTTTATAGGTACCACATTGAATCTGTATAAAGCTCTAGGGAGTATTAACATTTTGATAATGTCAATCCTTCCAATACATGAGCAGAAAATGTGTCTCCATTTTCTCTGGTCCTCTTTAATTTCCTGAAGTAATGTTTTGTAGTTTTCTTTGTAGAGATTCTTTACATTCTTTGTCAAAATGATTCCTAGACATTTGATTTTCTGCAGTGCAACTGTGAATGGGATAGCTTCTTTAATGTCCCTTTCTTCTCTTTCACTGTTTGCATATAGGAAGGTTTTGACTTTTAGGTATTGATTTTGTACCCTGCCACTCTACTGTAGGAATCTATTATTTCTAGGAGCTTCTAGGTAGAGAGTTTATGGTTTTCCAGGTATAATATCATGTCATATTCAAATAGTGACAACTTGGCTTCTTCCCTTCCTATCCGGATGCCTTTAATGTCTTTTTCTTCCCTGATTGCTATGGCAAGTACTTCCAGTACTATATTGAATAGAAGTGGTGACAGTAGGCAGCCTTGTTTTGTCCCCAATCTTAAGGGGAAGGCTCTCAGTTTTTCCTTATTGAGAATGATGCTCACTATGGGCTTGTAGTAGATGGCCTGGATTGTATTGAGGAAGGTTCCTTCAATTCCCATTTTACAGAGAGGTTTTTTTTTCATCATGAACGGGTGTTGAATCTTGTCAAATGCCTTCTTTACATATATTGATATGATCATATGGTTTTTGTTTTTATTTTTGTTGATATGATGTATTATGTTGATTGATTTGTGGATGTTAAACTATCCTTGCATTCCGGTTATGAATACCACTTGGTCATGGTGTATAATCTTTCTGATGACTCTTTGGATTTTATTTGCTAGTATTTTTTTGAAGATCTTTGCATCTGTGTTCATCAGGGAGATTGGTCTGTAGTTTTCCATTTTTGTGACATCTCCATGTACTCTTGGTATCAGGGTGATATGTGCCTTGTAGAAGCTATTTGGGAGTGTTTCTGTTTCTTCAATTTCCTGGAAGAGCTTGCAAAGGATTGGGAGTAGGTCCTCTTTAATGGTTTGGTAGAATTCACTGGTGAATCTATCTGAACCTGAGTTTTTGTGTTTGGGGAGACTTTTGATTACCCATTCCATCTCCTCGTTGGAGATGGGTTTGTTGAGGTATTCCAAATCTTCTTGTTGCAGCTTTGGGAGGTTATAGGAATTCAGGAATTTGTCCATTGAAGAATTTTTAATGACCAAAAGCCATATGACAAAGTGATCTTCATCATTAATCATCAGGGAGATGCAAATCAAAACAATGAGGTACCATCTCACACCACAGAGACTGGTACATCCAAAACAGCAAGAACAGCTGGTGCTTTGGCATGGATGCGGGGGAAAAGGGAATCTCATCCACTGTTGATGGGAGTGCCAATTGGTCCAGCCCTTTTGGAAAACAATATGAACATTCCTCTGAAAACTAGATACTGAGCTCACATTTGGTCCAGCAATACCACTCCTGGAAATATCCCTAGAGACTCAAAAACACATAGCAGAAACGCTATCTTTATTCATCACTTCTTTATTCATCACTGCACAATTCACAATACCTAGAATCTGGAAACAACTAAGTACCCGGGAACAGAGAACTGGATAAAGAAACTGATATATCTACACTATGGAATACTATGTAGCTGTTAGAAAAGAAGAAATTATGAAATTTACCTGAAAATGGATGGACATGGAGACTATCATGCTGAGTGAAATTAGTCAGAAGGAAAAAGACAGATATAGAATGACTGCATTCATTAAAGGGATATAAATATATGCCAGTGTCTTACTAAGTGTGAGAAATGGTAATGTCACACTAGAACTCACAATTGAATAATCACAAAGAGACTTAAATGAAGCCCTAAATATCTGCAGGGCTAGCTGCAATGTAAAAAGAAGAGGAAGAGAGATGCAGAGACAAAGAGAGAGACAGAGAGAAAGAGGGGGAAATGGGGTACCTGCTATTGAGGCAGCCTGAGGGTGGGCAAGAGGGGGTGTGAGAACACTGGTTGTGGGAATGGGCACTGGTGGAGGGGATGGATGTTGGAATACTATTACCAAGAACCAATTATGAACACCTTTGTAACTGTATGTTTCACTGTGGTATAATAAAACATTTTAAAAGTATTGATATACTAATGGTTTTGGAAACACTCAATCTTTTGTCCTTGTCTTCTCATTGTTCATCGATTTGCTTGAGCAGGCACCAGTAACATCTCCATTCCTTGGGAATGAGGTTCATTATTTTTACCGTTTTTGCATTTTTAATACACAACAGGTAGCTTGCCATTGTGGTAGACTCTGCCATAGTTCCTGGTTTATCCTAAGGTCCCCAGTCTTTTTCTATGTCAGATCATCAACTATCAATGAACTATGGTTGTTGCAAGACACCTAAAAAGCCTAGGCCTCTGCATCTGTCCTGGATTGCCTCCTGCAGGTCACTTCATAAATAGGGGGCTAGTCTAAATGTGGCAGTCTTATCTGACCATGTATTCTATACTGGCTGGTATAAATATTCTCTCATGCTACCACAATCATCGTGGGACTAGCTAGATCTTGCCAGCATATTTGCCTGGCCACGTTGGATCTCTAAGTGATTAGACCTGAGAAAATGCTGTTTGCCTCCAAGCAAGCAAGCATGGCTCCCTGATAACTCTAAGGCAACTAAAATACAAAACTACTGTGAAGTGGACGATACTCTTGTGAAGGCTTGGAGAAATATTTAACTGACATTAGTATAGTTTTGGATACAGAGACATGCCATCTCAGAAACCCCCTTCTCTACCCTATAAAGGCAATTCCAGGCAGATCTTGGATCAAGACATTAGGTGAGGTGCTGGGAGAAATTACCTGAGGGCATTTGACCCTTCCTGCCAGGGGAAGTTACATTTAGCTTATAGCTCCTCCCAGCTCTGCTAGGAGGTTTGCATTAGCTCTGGGTCCTTGAAAACAGCCAGAAGGTCTCCTGAAGTTGCTACATTTCTATAGAGCTATTTTCCTGTTTTCATCTCTAGATAGCTCAGTCCAGAATGGGCTGGGCTGGGGAGTTTGGGCAGATTTCTAGCTATAAAATAAGCTGCAAGAAGAAAGAAGCCCTTTATTTTTCCCCATTTTGCTATTTCAATTTCCCTTGGCGTTTTGCTTCTCCATCCTCTCCATCTCTGTTGGGCCTCAACACGTGGTGGCAGCCATCTTGGCCTACACCTGGCTAGGGCCTACCTGGGAACCCAGAGTCCGGAGATTTCCCCTGCTCCTGGATTGTATATTGGAACCTGTAATAGTAAAGCCCTTTTAAAACTGCATTGGATTCCTGAGTCTTCATCCATTCCCCCCCCCCCTTCGGAGGTAGAAGGGAACTCGCTTCCCAGTACTGTCGGGGACCCCAGCGACTTTCCCTGACAATGGTGGAGAGCCCTGGGTGTGTCAAATCTTTCTACTATCTGCCACCTGCTGATGCAGCGGACACAACATTCACAAATTGCTAAAAATTTATGATACTTCCAAATGAGAAAAAATTTATTCTTTTCTTGTGTTTTATTATAGATGAATTTAATGCTATTTAAATTTCCAATTATTATATGTTGCAGGACTCCTCTAAGAGCCTCTGCATCTGCTCTGGATTGCCTCCTGCAAATCACTTCATAGATAAGGGGGTAGTCTAAATGTGGCAGTTTATCTGACCATGTATTCTGTACTAGCTGGTATAAATATTCTCTCATGCTACCACAATCATCTCGGGACTAGCTAGATCTTACCAGCATATTTGCCTGGCCACGTTGGATGTTGGATCTCTAAATAATTAGACCAGAGAGAAATGCTGTTTGCCTCCAAGCAAGCAAGCATGGCTCCCCTGATAACTCAAAGGCAACTAAAATACAAAACTACAGTGAAGTATACGAGAATCTTGTGAAGGCTTGGAGAAATATTTAACTGGCATTAGTATTAGTCTTTGGTACAGATACATGGCATCTTAGAAACCCCTTCTCTACCCTATAAAAGTTTTTCCAGGCAGATCTTGGCTCAAGACATTAGCATATAAAAAAGACATTAGGTGAGGTGCTGGGAGAAATTACCTGAGGGCATTTGACCCTCCCTGCCAGAAGAAGTTACCTTTATCTTACAGCTCCTCCCAGCTCTGCTAGGAGGCTTTGAATTAGCTCTGGGTCCTTGTAAACAGCCAGATGGTCTTCTGTAGTTGCTACATTTCTATAGAGCTATTTTCCTGTTTTCATCTCTAGATAGCCCAGTCCAGAATGGTCTGGGCTGGGGAGTTTGGACAGATTTATAGCTATAAAATAAGCTGCAAGAAGAAAGAAGCTCTCTCTTTCCCCCTTTTGCCATTTCGGCTTCCCTTGGCATTTTGCTTCTCCATCCTATCCATTCTTGTTGGGCCTCAACACGTGGTGGCAGCCATCTTGGCCTACACCTGGCTGGGGCCTAGCTGGGAACCCAGAGTCCAGAGGTTTGCCCTGCTCTTGGATTGTATATTGGAACCTTTGATAGTAAAGTCCTTTTAAAACTGCATCAGATTCCTGAGTCTTCATCCATTCCCCACCGGCTCGGAGGTAGAAGGGAACTTGCTTCCCAGCACTATAAGGGTCCCTGGCAGCGTTCCCCGACAATTATATATTTAGCATATTCTTACAATTAAAATTATAACAATTTAATTATGAATAGGATTTAGTGTTTGATTATATATCTATAGATTGCTATGTAATTTTGATTTATATTCAAGTAATAAGCATATAAAGTTTTCATATATTATATTTTACTGTCAGGTATTGAAGTTTATCACAGTTCATATTGTCAGATTATAAGGATGGAATAAAACACTCAAATGGGTTTAAATACGAGTTTTTTGTAGAAATGCTCTTAAATATTTTTAGCCATTGAAATTTTTATATATGGAAATTCTATGATACAGTCATTCACTTGTATTTCTTGTCTTCCCATTGTTCACCAATTTGCTTGAGTTTGCGCCAGTAACTTCTCCATTCGTTGGGAATGAGTTCCAGTATTATTACATTTTTGGCACATCAAATACACTACAGGTAGCCTGCCGGGCTTTGCCTTGGCTCTGGGTTTATTCCAAGGGGCCCAGTCTTTTTCTGTCAGGCCATAAACCATTCAGGGACCCACGGGGCAGAGCCCTGGTATAGACAAGCCTGTCTTTTGTCTGTCACCTGCCAACATAGTCAGGCACCACAGTCAGTCACACCTGTAACACCTCAAGAGGCAGGTGGCAGGATGATATAGCCATTATTAGCTAGAATCTGGTATTTGAGAATGGTTTTAAAATATATAAAAATGCCTATATTTGTCATTAATTATAAAAGTTAATTATTAAAAATATAAAACAATTATATCACATGTATCACTTGTCTTCCAGTTGTTTATCAATTTGCTCAAGCAGACACCAGTAACATCTCCATATGCCCTGTCATATGCTAGTGTAGCCCATGGGCATCTGCTCACTCCAGGAACATGAAGATCCTCAAACCATTCCTTGAGGTCATGGGAATGAGGACTATGATTGTTACTGGTTTTTGGAATATCAAATAATGCATATGTAGCATGCCAGGCTCTGCTATGCAGGTCGGATACTCTTGTAGTAGCCTCTTATCTCGTGCATTTATTGATGATCTGCATGGCCAATTTGCGGCCATGCAAGAAAGGGAAACATCAGCTCTTCTGCTGGGCAGAGCTCTGATGAGCTGTGGAGTCGGATGTTGAAAGTGGCGGCCCTCATGGTGTGGGGGGTTTCTCTGGCTTCTTACGAGGTTCTGCTGGGATGACAGGCCAGGGCTAGAACATGACTTCCCTCCTGGGTGACTCATGATCAGCTGAAAATAGAGAGCCAGTAGGAGTTCTGCCCATGGATCTGAGTCTCTGAATCAGGCATACACAGTTTGAAATAGACTGATGTAGATGGAACTCTGGCGTTAGGGGCTGGTTTTCAGCTCTTCTGCTGGGTGGAGCTCTGATGAGCTGTGTAGTCTAGATGTCGAAAATGGCAGCCACTCAGGGTGGGGGGTTCCTCTGGCTTCTTCTTTTCTTATAAAACTTGATATTAAAAATATAAAAACACTATACAAGAGAAAAGGTTCTTTATTGTTACTGTTTTAGGCATAGCAAATATACCACGGGTAGCTTGCCTTGCCAGGCTCTGCTGTGGCTCTGGATTTATTGCAGGGTATGGCCACAGTATGGTGGCCTGAATTTAGGACGTTCTATCACTCACCCTCCAACAGCTAATCTACTGTGGGCCTAAATTGTCTTCTGAGTCAAACCCATATACTGTCCAAATTTCCTCATCGTGTGTGGACATCTCTCAGACATGGGGCGGAGCTGTACCTTGTTCTCCCAATGCACAGATGTTCATGAGGCAGTCGGGAGGCATGGCGGGTTCTAGTCCTGGCCCACCACCTAGGCAGAGCACACAACAAGCCAGACCACCACCCTCACTCCACGGGCGCCATTTTCCCAATTTGGACGTCCCTCTTTTCAGAACTCCACCCAGCAGCAGACCAACCCATAACAGCCCGAATCATCGACACCCACCCTGTGCAGCTTTTTCCTCAATCCGGCCAGGTATGCTGGTCCAGAGTCTGTCAGACAT
>JAJIBD010014259.1:0-16380 GCA_021461705.1 Cryptotis parvus
TCTCAGGCTCCTTTCCCAATACCTGACTTCCAAGCCCCTTTTCTATGAAGAGAAAACTCTCAGCTTGATCTGAGCAGCAGAGTAAACGCTCTGTGCCAGGTGCTTTTATCCCCATCTGTATGCCTGGATATACAAACAACAGAAAATACTAATGCTGAAAGTAATGGAAGGTCTGCGTGAGAAAAAGCGCAGAGAGGGTTGGAGTGTTGGCCAACCAAGGCCGGCCCCAGGCCAGGGCACCTCAACCTTAGCTGCCCCCTGCAGCTGTAGGGAACCCACTTTTCATAATCTGCCATGTTCTAATTGTATTTGGGGGGACTTAGAATGTGTCTCTTCTCTGCTGGGCTGCCCCAAGCGCTGACACGCTCAGATTGCAGGGAACCCCATCATCTTCCCTGACATCTGTGTTCCCCATGTCTTCAATCCCCTCTGGACTGTGTGGAAAAGCAACAGAACGACACCAGTTACACACACTCACACGCCTCCTCTCGCTGTGCTGGGGCCCTGTGTGCCAACCTTCTGCACCCCCTCCACCAGGGCAGGGCAGTTTTGGGTGCCGGGGAACTCCATCTTGCTGGGAGAGGGAGCTATGAACGGACCACTGAATGCAAGCCTGGGATGACAGCTTCTCAGCTTCTCTTCACCAGGAGTTCAGGCACAACCATGTAGAAAAGCTTGAGAGAGAAGTCACCAGCAGCCTCTCACTGTCCAAGTTGCCCACCCAGGGAGAGCAATGCTAGGGTTGTGGCTGCGCTGGAGGGTGGGCAGGGGCAGCCCCTGTCCTTAGTTTCTGATGGGCAGCACCCTGCCAGGTCTCCAGTAATGCAGAGCTGAAGCCCAGCTCCTATCCTGAGCAGCAGACCAGTATGGCCGGCCACACTTACTCCTCCGGGGCCTCCGTGTCCTAGCAGGACACCACGCCTAACCCTGTCATGCCTCCCCAGTGCAGAGCTCCAGGGATACTGGGACCACAGGGGGTTGCCTGTCCCCCTGGGATCATTCACAGCTCACAGAAGAACACAGTCATCACACGGGAGGGGCAGCACTTGTCTTTCAGGCTGTGCAGCCTGCAACAACCCAAACTCTCACTCCCACAGAAGCGGAGTGCCACCTCGATGTACGATGTTTATGCTCAAGCCCATTTTAAAAGCCAGACACATGGAAAACTGTTTCCGCACCATCTCCCTCAAACACTTGAAACGAGAAGGCAGGTGGGCCCTGTGCAAGGGACTATGCAAAGGTTTTTGCTGTCTCCATGGGAGGAGCAAAACCTACACCAAAGGGCTTTGTAGAATACACACACACACACACACACACACACACACACACACACACACACGTATACATGGCAGAGTCTGGCAAGCTACCCATATTGCATTTGATATGCCAAAACCAGTAACAATTATAGACCTCATTCCCATGACCTGAAGGAATGGTCCGAGGCTCTTCATGTTCGCAGAGTGAGCAGATGCCCTTTGGCTACACTTGCTCTGGACAAGACATATGGGACAAGACATATGGAGATGTTACTGGTGCCCGCTCCAAATCGATGAACAACTGAACAATGGGAAGACAAGTGATACAAGTGATACATATCTATCTTAGTGTTTTAAAAAGGCAGGTGCTAGCTCAGTTTTAACATTTAGACTCAATTTTCGCTACCTCCATCCAAAGCCAATCTTAAAGAGCTCAACAGAGCTCACGGCCATCAATTCTAAATGGGCCCTACCTAAGGATAAAGGAACAAGGGGGCAGACACACGGCTCGAGAGGCAGAGCACATGGTCCTGCACATGCAAGACTGTGAGTTCAAATCCCAGCTCTGCAATGAGCCCGCAGACCCCCTGCCTGGTGTGGCCTTGACTATGAGCACCTGGAATCCTCCCTCCCTCCAAATAAATAAACAAACCACCCAAAACTTGGCTACCAATTTAGAACCAAAATTAGCAACACATCTCTAATTTTAAACATACTTTATCTTAACCAAGAACACTCAGTTGTTTGACATATTCTGTATCTTTTTATTTTTCTTTTCTTTTTTGGGTCACACCCAGCGATGTTCAAGGGTTATTCCTGGTTCTTAGCTCAGGAATTACCCCTGGAAGTGCTTGGGGGACCATATGGGATGCCGGGGATGGAACTCGGGTCGGCCACATGCAAGGCAAATGCCCTACCCGCTGTGCAATTGCTCCCGACTCCTTATTCTGTTATAACCCCTATTAAGTTATAAGAAAAAAAACATTGAGATAGATTAGCATCTAGGCTACATTATCTCAAGTGAGGATTTAAACACATCTTACCTGCAAAATATGTTTCCAAACCTTGTCGGCGCTGTTCTAACACCTTGGGGATCCAGTTCCTAACATGCTTAGAAGGCATCTCAGGAGTTTTTATACATTTCTTAAGCTGTAAGACAGAAGGGAAAAAATACAGAAAATGTCTCTTAATTATGAAGATACTATTTACATGGGAAAAGGCCAGTAAATGAGAGTGAATGAATGACAGTTATCTCTGACAACAGAGGAAAACACACTAATATTCTGTTTATAATTTCTTTACGCAGTTGTAAAATGTAGATGTTTAGCATCCAGGATAAGAGTTTTGTATGTGTGGTAGTAGCTTTTATTGTTATTATCCACAGTTTCAGTTTGGAAACAATTTTTTTTCTTTAAAAAAATCCCACAAGTCAACAAATTATAAGGAAGTAAATACTTTATAATCTTAAAATTAATCAATACATTGAAATTTATGTGAAAAAAATGTTTTGCATCCCTGTTCTTACACAAAAAAGATGGGACATCTTCTTACATAATATTTTCACACTTAAAACACAACAACAACAGTAACAAAACCCACCAGGCTCCAGAAAGAGACAGTAGAGGAGTAAGGTAAGTCTTAAATATGGCCAGTCTGGGTTTGACCCTTGGCACCACCAAGAGTCACTTACTCCTGAATCTCCTGAGTATAGAACTAGGAATAGCCTCTGGGCACTATTGAATATGGTCTCCCTACACTTTCCCAATTTTTTTTTTTAATGAAATTGCTTGTTACCAGCATCCCCGAAATGGCACATGAACTGGGAACACATCATTTGGAGAGTTTCTGGAAAACTATCCAGGTGATGTTTGGAGAGACCAAGTTTAGTTTCACGTCTGAGCATGGTCCCACTTGTCCTGTGATAGGACAGTCATGCACGGCCCTCTGACGCCATCTAGGAAACCTCTGATTTGAAAAAGCTTCAATACCAGGTCAGTCCGTGGCTAGGCTGGAGGTGGCAGCTGAGAGCTTCCCCAGCCAACAACCAGCAGGAAATGGGAGTCTGGAACCTATGGCAGCAAAGGACTCGATGAACATCTTTCTCAGTGAGCTTGGTAGAGGGCCCCATACTTTGGAGGAGACTCCGACCTTGGCAGCACTTTGATTTCTGCTTTCAGTGTCCTGGAGCAGAGAGCCCAGCCCTATCAACCTGCACCAGACTCCTGACTCCTGAAAATACAAAAATCCACTGGTGGAGTCTGAAGAGGTTCCATGTGGGATCACTTGTTGTGCGTCAGCAGAAATGGAGTTATGAGAGCCAGGGCAGGAGACAGCCAGCCTGGAGAGATGGGAAAGAGATATGCCACTCAGAAGGAGGGCCCTGACTCCTGTCAAGGTGGGGCTATGACCCGAACACGCAGAGGATGCTGCAAAGTCAAGTGCTGGGAGGAGAGAGAAAAAAACAGGCTTTATTTTGTTAAGTGAGAAATATTTCACCATACTCAATTATGGATGTGAATGATCTGGTACTGGGATTGTGATGGGTGGGGAGAAAGAGAACGAGAGAGAGAAAAAAGAGAGAAAGAGAGACTTATGATATCCATAAAGGACTAAAACTCTTATCTTGACTATTTCAAGAATTTCTCAAACAAGAAAATAAGTTTCCAAACTGAAAAACTACTCTGCAGCAGTAAGTGATTTAAATTTCCATTTAAACTGAAAGAAATTTCCTTTAGGGGAGCTGCCCAGATGAGTCTTGACCCCAGAGCACAGGGAGGAGAAGAAAGAAATCAGGAGAATGGAAGATGAGAAAGGGAAGTGACTGGGGGAGCATGGGCGGGGGCATGAGGTACACCGGTGACGTGGAAGTGGCCCGGCTGTCTGACCACAGCACAGACACAACAACACTGAAAGCAAGGAGATCAAACCATAACCCCTGAACTTAAAGGTCGCCAGGGGAAGCAAGGGGAACTCTGGTGGAGGGAAGGTGACACTGGTGGTGAATTGGTATTGAAATACTGGTTGCCCTTAAACTTAACTATCAATAACTCTGTAAATCGTGTTCTTTTACATTATTTTAAAAAAAAAAACTCTCAAATCACATTGCTTAAACTTCTGAACAAAAAATTCATCTCTACGTCTTTTTCTCTCAATTTTTTTAATCTTGAAGATCGAGTGCTGAGCACATTTTTTCTGTCTTATTTCTGTCAGGGGTGCTGAGGATGCCGAGCGTCATAGCTGCTGGTTTGGGTGACAGTCTTTGGAGGTGAGTAATGAATTGCTTTCCATGAGGAGAGACAAACCTGAGATGCTGTTTGCAGGAGACCCAGCTGCTTACAAGATAAATTCTCCTCTGCCACTCTAGCCCGTGATTAACGGTTCCAGCCAGGTTGTGTCCAGCCAGATGGCCTCTCCGATGCTTACATATTGTACCCCCTAACCCCCGGGTCCTTGAGGTATAGACCAGTCCAGGGGACCCATGGGCCCATTCCCTTTCCGCTTTGCTAGGGTAAGAGGTGGGAGACTTAAACTCAGCTGACTCCTCACAAGTCTGAGGGGGCCATGCAGGTCCCAGAAACATCTCCCTCACCCCGCCCCTTATAACAAAGAGAAAAATAGATTGGGGTAAGGGGAGCACCTGGGGCACAATTCAGTCTCTGACTGCTGGCTGTCACCCCACATCTCAGGGCTCCCCTTTAGCCTGGAGAGCAGGTGGGGGTGGGGGGGTTGAGGCTACTTCTGAAACAGGCCCTTCATTCAGTGAAATCGGGAAAGCCATCTTACATTGTGGAGCCAATGTCGGTGACCAGAATGGGGGTTTATAAATGTGGAAGGGAGCCCCACTGAATACAGACCTGCGGAGCTGGGGGAGCAGGCGACAGCTGGAAAGTCACAAGAACCAGACTAGTCAGGAGCCCTCAGGAAGGAGCTATCTGGAGTCTACTGCATGCCTCCCCAACCCCTCAGCTTTGCAGGCAGGAGGGGATCCAGGACCACTGTAGTAACAGAGAGATTTCTAGATCACCCATGACCCCAGACTGTAGGGAAGACAGAATGAAGAAAGAAATCACGAGGGTGGGGATGGGAAGTAACGGGGGGAGTGGCAAGGGCCTCCAGGACATCAGTGGTGTTGAGAAGTGGTACAGCTGTATATCCAAGCTGCAGAGCCAACAACACTGAGAGCCAAACTTTAAAATGTGCCAGACAAGGGGATGGGGGGAAAACATGGTGGGCAGGCATGCACACTGCATGTAGCCAACCAGGGTTTGATCGCCAGCACTCTATATGATACTCGGAGCCTGCCAAGAGTGATCCTTGCACACAGAGTCACAAATAAGCCCTAAGCATAGCTGGGTGTGACCCACACATCAAAACAAAAATAAAAAACAAAAAAAATGCCAATCAAGAAGACAGCCTGGGAGGTGGAAGGGAACCTAGCAACACTGGTAGGTGCAAGTTGATGTTAGTGGTGGTTGGGTGCTGAAACACTGAATACCTAAAATTCAGCTATGTGCATAGAGCACCACCAAGCTCAGTGACCCTAAACAACAAAACTGAAGGCTAAACTAGCACTAACCAGCATTACAGACAATGTCTTTAGTAATATCACTGTAAGATATAACAATTATCACAAATCGAGTTTTTGTTGGCATATGTTTTGATAATTACACTTGCCTTTGTGTTGGAACAAACAATAAGAAGTAAATTTATTTGTGCCTGCAAGGGAGGGGCTAGGATGGTAGGTGGGAAACCGGGGACACTGGTGAAAGGAAGGGCACAATGGTGGTGGGATTGGTGGGATTGAATGTCTTATACAACTGTGTTAGGAACAACTTGGTAAATTACAGTGTTTTTTTTTTTTAAATTAAACATTCTATTATGCCACCGTGAGATATACAATTACAACGTTATTCATGTTTGGAGGTTTTGGTCACATAGTGTTCCAGCACCCGCTCTCCACCAGTGCCCATTTCCTACCACCAATGTCCCCAATTCCCTCCCCCTCCCATAGCCTGCTTAAATGGCACGTTCTTCATCTCTTTTTTTTCCTCCCTCTCTCTCCCTTCCTTCTCCTTTGAAGAGGAGGTTGCACTACATACACTTGAAGCCATCATGTGCATTTTTTTTCCTGTATTTAATGCTCAGTTCTATGTTGGTATCAGCCCTTTCGACATTTAATCGCACATGTTCCCTTCTCTGTCTTACTTAATCTCTGACTCCCTCACGCTTACGGTAATTTCCACTTTTGGTAAGACCACCTGATATATTTATGTCATGCCAAATAAAAGCAGTCATTCTATGTCTCTCTCTTTCCTTCTGACTAATTTCACTCAACATGATCCTTTCCATGTCCATCCATTTATAGGCAAATTTCAGTAACTTCGTTTTTCCTAACAGCTGCATAGTATTCCATTGTGTAGATGTACCACAGTCTCTTTATCCAGTCATCAGTTCTCGGGCATACTGGTTGTTTCCAGGTTCTGGCTATTGTGAATAGTGCTGCTATGAAAATAAAAGTGCAGATTGTGTTTCCGCTGTGTGTTTTTGGCTTCCCAGGATATATTCCCAGGAGTGGTATGGCTGGTTCAAAAGGGAGCTCAATTTCTAGTCTTTGGAGGAATGTCCATATTGTTTTCCAGAAAGGTTGTACAAGTCGACATTCCCACCAACAATGTATGAGAGTCCCCTTTTCCCCACATCCACGCCAGCACTTGTTGCTTTTACCCTTTTGAATATGGGCCAGTCTCTGTGGTGTGCGGTAGTATCTCATTGTTGTTTTGATTTGCCTCTCTCTGATGATTAGTGATGATGAGCATTTTTTCATATGCCTTTTGGCCATTCGAATTTCTTCCTTGTCAAAGTTTCTGTTCATCTCTTCTCCCCCAATTTTTTATGGGGTTGGCTGTTTTCTTCTTATATAGCTGTACCAGTGCCTGATATATCCTGGATATTAATCCCTTATCAGATGAGTATTGGGCTGAATATTCTTTCCCTTTCTGGAGACTGTCTTTCTATCTTGGTCACTGTTTCTTTCGAGGTGCAGAAGCTCTTCAGTTTCATGTAGTCCCATATGTTTATCTTTTCTTCCAGTTGCTTTGTTAATGGTGTTTCACCTTTGAAGATGTCTTTAGCATCAATGTTGTGGAGGGTTTTTCCTATATTTTCTTCAATGTACTTTATGGATTCAGGTCTGATATTGAGATCTTTAATCCATTTTGATCTGATTTTTGTGCAAGGTGTTAGACACAGATGCAAATTCATTTATTTACATGGCTAGCTGTCCAGTTTTCCCAGCACCACTTGTTGAAGAGGCTTTCCTTACTCCAGTTTGGACTCTTTGCACCTTTATCAAAGATTAACTGATCATGTCTTTGAGGGTGGGTGTCGGAATACTCAACTCTATTCCATAGATCCACAGGTCTGTTTTTTTATTCCAGTAGCATGCTGTTTTTATTACTGCTGCTTTGTAGTACAGTTTGAGGTTGGGAAAGGTGATGCCTCCCATCTTCTTTTTCCCGAGGATTGCTTTAGCTATCCGTGGGGGTTTATTATTCCATACAAATTTCAGGAGTGTTTGGTCAATTTCTTTAAAGAATGTCATGGGTATCCTTATAGGAACTGCACTGAATCTGTACAAAGCTCTAGGGAGTATTACCATCTTGACAATGTTAACTCTCCCCATCCATGAGCAAGGAATGTGTTTCCATTTCCTTGTGTCCTCTTTTATTTTTTGAAGCAGTGTCTTGTAGTTCTCTTTGTATAGGTCCTTTACACACTTGGTTAAGCTGATTCCTAGGCATTTGATTTTCTGTGGTTCAATTGTGAATGGAATCGATTTCTTAATATCCCTTTCTTCTCTTTCGTTATTTGTGTATAGGAAAGCCACTGACTTTTGGGTATTGATTTTGTACCCCTGCCACTCTACTCTACATATCTATTGTTTCTAAGAGATTTTGGGTCGAGAGTTTAGGGTTCTCTAAGTATAATATCATGTCATCTGCAAATAATGATAGCTTGATTTCTTCCTTGCCTCTCTGAATGCCCTTAATGTCCTTTTCTTCTCTGATTGCTGTGGCGAGTACTTCCAGTACTATATTGAATAAAAGAGGTGAGAGCGGGCAACCTTGTCGTGTTCCTGATCTTAATGGGAAGGCTTTCAATTTTTCCCCATTGAGAATGATACTCGCTGTGGGCTTTTGGTAGATGGCTTTGACTATCTTGAGGAAGCTTCCTTCAATTCCCATTTTCTGGAGGGTTTTAATCATGAATGGGTGCTGGATCTTGTCAAATGCTTTTTCTGCAAGATTACAGTGTTTTAATAAATAATTAAAAATCAACTATGAAACTTGTAAATCATGATGCCTTAATTAAGTTAAAAATAAAATTAAATAACAAAAAATAAAGTGGTGAAAGCGGGGCACTGTGATGGCCGCGCTGACCCCCACTGCCTGGAGATGTCAGCAGTGTACAGATTACACAGTCCCATCTCTGGTGCACTGCAGAGGCCCAGCTCAGCCCTAGCCAGCACCACCAGGTGCAACCACAGCTCAAGGGTGTGGGCCTGGGCAAGCACCAGGGCCATCTGGGTGTGTGGTGTGCATGCATGAGTGTGTGAGTGTGTTGCGCACATATGTGTGTGTGTGTGTGTGTGTGTGTGTTTTCAAGGCCACAATCTGAGAGAGGAGGAGGAAGAATAAAGCATTTTTCTGCAACTGCATTTGGGACACCACAAAGGGTTCATAAAGAAAAATGCTTCTCCTGGGCCTGTGTTGGGGAGCCGCTGGGGTCCCTAACAGTATCAGGACAGAAGCTCTCTTCTACCTCCCAGGCCGCAGGGGGAATAGATAAAAACTCTATTATGAAAACATGAGTCTAGTCACTATCACTATCTTTCCGTTAATCATCTATTTGCTAGAGCGGGCACCAGTAATATCTCCATATGTCCCGTCTCATGCTAGTAGAACCCAAAGGCATCCGCTTGCTCCAGGAACATAGAGAGCCTCAAACCATTATAGTAGGTCACGGGAATGACCTAATATAAATGTTACTGGTATTTGGCATATCAAATACGACACGGAGCAGCTTGCCAGGCTTGCCGTGCGGGGGGGCATACTCCTGTATTCACCTCCCAATAAAGCATTTATAGATGAACTGCGCGGCCTCGGCCGTGCGACTGGGCTGTGATAGTCTGGTCTGCTGGGTGGAGTTGTGACGAGAGGGAAGTCACGATGTGGAAAATGGTGGGCCCCATGCAGTAGTGGAGGGTGGTCTGGCTTTTTGTGAGGCTCTGCTGAGGTGGCAGGCCAGGGCTAGAACCGCCGTGCCTCCCAGGCACCTCACGAGCAGCTGGGCACAGTGAGAGCAAGGAGCAGCTGTGCCCCATGTCTGAGAATCTCTGGTTCAGCATACCTGGGCGGATTGAAAAGAAACTGTTGCAGGGTGGGTGTGGATGATCCGGGCTGTGATAGTCTGGTCTGCTGGGTGGAGTTGTGACGAGAGAGGAAGTCAGGATGTGGAAAATGGGGGCCCCATGCAGTAGTGGAGGGTGGTCTGGCTTGTTGTGAGGCTCTGCTGAGGTGGCAGGCCAGGGCTAGAACCCGCCACGCCTCCCGGGCGCCTCACAAGCAGCTGGGTACAGGGAGAGCAAGGAGCAGCTGTGCCCTATGTCTGAGAGTCTCTCAGGAGACTATCTATGTGCAGTGAGTCCAGTGCAGTTCCAAAAAAGGCTTTCAATAGTATAAAAGCTCTACCACGCAATCCAATATAATGAAAGAACCCTAGCTCTGGTAAGAACTTAGATCATACAAGAGAGCCCAAATCTCCCACCAAAAGAGGATCCTACCAGAGGAGTCCTACCCAAAAGAAGGGGTGAGTGCCTCAAGTCAGTCCCCTTATATATACCAAAGTAATCCTAACTATTGACAGGGAGAGTCCTGTCAACAATGAACCCTAAACAGCTTCTAGATAGCAGAAGAGTATAGCCACACCCTATTATAGGTACAAACAAAGGAGTATGCCAAATACTAATCCCTTTTAACAAGATTATCTCTTATGTAAAACACTGGAGTGGGGGCTGGTATAAAGTAATACATATTAATTTCATGGGCTTCATGTAATCTAGATGGTACCCACAAGGTCCTTCTTATTTATTATCTGCACCAGGGTGATTCTGAGTATCTTGTTCTCTGTATACTGAAAGGGTCACACTCACCTGCTTGAGGGCAAACTAGTATGATCCTTCCTATAATCTTAAAGAATAGTCTCAACGTAGCCAGGGTGGCAGTCTCCTGGTAAATTCTAACTGTCCCACGCTGGGTACAGTGGGTATAAAGAGGAGCTGTGCCCGATCTAGATAATATAGAAGTCTTAGTAGATGTATAATAAGTCAGAAGTTACTCAGAGTCTAGGTTACTTCTATAACTGCCACACCCTCTAGCAGTGTTTACATAGAAGAGAGATCTCATTAGAATGAACCTTGGCTTAAGAACATGTGAGTAGATTAAGCTGTGAGCAAAGCTCCCAAGCTAGCTAAGCCTGTCATCCAACAGGCCTGACAAAGCACTGTATTTTTTAAGCACATTTTCACTGAGGCACCAGGATTGACATCCCTGTTTATCACACTGCTCACCAGACACCCCCTCTGGCACCAGGCCCACCACCAGAGAGCTGTTTCTCACAGCGTCCCAGCCCCCAGCCCAATGGACTCAGTTCTTCAGACAAAATCTTCAGTTCTGATGACTTTGTCTTACTATGTTTTTCTCCTCTCCTCCCTCCCCCACCTAAAGGAGATTTTCCTCTCTCTCTACCACCCAACTCTCCATAGAGGTAGCAATACTTATATGCACATAGATAATCTCCTGAAATTCCACAAAATTGTATTTTAAATGTATATAAACATAAGGAACATTATGGACAATTCTGTGAAAATATGTTTTAGAGTTTACATGAAATACGTAAATCCTACAAAAGTAAAATTTTGGAATAGTGAAAAAAAATTAAGAAAATTTAAAGGGGAAATATGAATAACTCTATAAAAGTACCAAGTTTATTTTACCCCAAGAAAGGGAATATTTGAATTAAAAATATTTTTTAAAGAAAGTATTGGCTTTATGTTAGAAAATGTTATGTTATAGACACTGTTTAAGTGTCTGCATTAAATATGAGAGGTTAAAAAAAAAGACCCCACCCTAAACGGACAGAGAACATTCAATATAAATGGGACACTAATTCATTACTGAAAACATAAAATTCCTTAACAAGCTATGTGTAAGCATACTTTTCTTAATCTAGTAAAAGACGACCATAAGTACCACAAATGAGTGCCATATTCAGAGAAAGCACTGCATTTTAACTTGTTTTAGAAAAATTACTTTTTTGTTTTTGGGGGGCCACACCCGGAAGTACTCAGGGCTAAGTCTTGGCTCTGTGCTCAGGATCACTACTGATGGGTTCGGGGGATTACATGGGGTGCCAGGGATTGAACCCAAATCTGCCATGTACACGGCAGGTGTCTTACTCCGTGTGCTATCTCTCTAGTCTGTACTACATTTTAATTTGGTTTGGGGGCCACACGCAGCAGTGTCCAGGGATTACTCCTGGCTTAGTGCTAGGGGTCAGGGCACATATGGGTTTGCTGTGTATAAGGTAAGCAGCTTGCCTGCTGTGCTGTCTGGCCTGCACTACATTTTAAATCAAATGGGAGACAGTTGGGCTCCAGCAGGCGGTGAAAGGTGCAGGTGTGGCAGGGGTTAGTATGGGGATGGCCATCTCAGGTGAGCTAGGGAGAGTCACTAGTGACCTTTCCTTTGGAAGGGCAAGGAGAGTGACCTTTCCTTTGAAGGGCTGAGAGTGCCGAGACCACTGACCAGGAGGGCTGGGGTCTGTTCTGCTGCAGCGGTGGGGCAGACAGGGGGGGGGGGGCTACTGTGTAAGCCTCAGCGGGGAGATGCCACAAGGTCAGCAGGATAGGTTACTGGGGTCAGAGTCCAAAGACTTACACTCACACAAGAGAAACTCTTCTTCCAAACTGAAACACTACTCCCAGGGACTCCTAACGAATAGCAACTGCACAAAAAATACCCCACTGGCCAGATTTATTCAAATGCGAAAGATATGTCCAATAGGGGGTGTGGTGAGAAAAGAAATCTGCTCTGAACCAGGGATCAAACCCAGAACCCCGTAAACAGCATAGGCAAGAGAGGGAGGAGGGAGCAAAAAAGGAAAGCAAGGAAGGAAGGAAGCTTGATTAGAGAAAGAGGCCTCCTCTCCAGCAAGACTCACCCAACCTGGCCAGCGGCTCAGTGCTAGAGCCTTGTGCAGAGCAGCTCGGGCCCTGCAGTGGTGAAGACACCGCCACCAGAGCAGCCAGTGGCACTCCAGGGTCTCCACGGTGATACTTTTGGCCTCCAGGGCCACAGCTGGTGATATCTGGAAGGCCATGTGTTGCAGGAGACAGAGCATGTTTAGATGCATGCAAGATAAATGCTCTGACCCCAGGAACGACTTCTGGCTCCGTGCCTTAAGGATTTCTTTCATGCTTTTCAGTTAGGTGGAAACTGCTTTGGAAAAGCAAACAGCAGTTGCAAGAGCGCTGAATGCATGGGAACGGGAAATGAGTGAATCTGAAACGGGTGGGTGAGCACACAGAAGGATGCCATTTGCATGGCAGGACAGTGGTAGTGGCTGCCAGCCCCTGCGGAGAGGGGAAGCACTAGGGCAGCTGCCCATTGACATTTCCACAAGAGTGAAAAACAAGCTGGTTGGGGTTCAGGGTGGATGAAATAGTGGTTGCTGCACCCCAGAAGAGATTCACATCTTATACTCAGAACTGGGAATCCATTGCCTCCCAAGGCAAGAGGGACTCTGCAGGCGCGATTAAACAAAACATCAGATGAGAAGATCACCTGGGATGACCAAGGAAGGCCCATGGTAACTGCCTGAAAGCCGGCAGCGGCAGTGGCAGAGATGAAGGTGAAAGCAGCGGGGATGCTACCGCTGGCTGTGAGGACAGGAAGGCCACCAGTCACGGAATGCTGGCCATCTCCAGAAACTGGAAAGGGGAAGGAAACCTTCCCTCCTAGCACTGCCCACGGAAGCATGGCCCTCCTGAGAGTAAGAGGGTGAACAACTGTTATTTTCATCCACCAAGTTTGTTACAGCAGGAGCAGGAAGCTACCAGAGTGTGAAGAGCAGAGAGCCAGAAAGCAGGAGACACCACAGGCTCATTTCAGCGTGTTGCAGTGGGAAAAGGAAGATGCAAGGGTGTTCTGGTGAAATGGATTTGGGAGAGCACGAAGACAAGGATCAAAAACACTTATGGCAGCAACTCAGACACGGTTGCGAGAGTGGCTGGGATGGTAGGAGCAGAAAATGTGAACCTCCAAATGTGCATTTCACAGAGCTTAGGGGAAAAGAAGTCAGAGAACTTCGAAGACATCCAGACCAAAAAACACATAGCAGAAACACTATCTGTACTTCTTTTATTCATCTCTGCGCTATTCACTACAGCTAGAATCTGGAAACAACCTAAATGCCCGAGAACAGAGGGACTGGCTAAAGAAACTGTGGTTCATCTACACTATGGAGTACTATACAGCTGTCAGAAAAGATGAAATTATGAAATTTACCTGCAAATGGATGGACATGGAGACTATCATGCTGAGTGAAATTAGGCAGCAGGAAAAGGACAGATATAGAATGACTGCATTCATTAATGGGATATAAATAGATACCAGTGTTTTACTAAATGTGGGAAATGGTAATGGCAGATTAAAACTTACCATTGAATATACACAAAGAGACTTAAGTGATAAACTCTAAATATCTGCAGGGCTAGCCACAATGTGTAAAACAAGAGGGGAGAGAGATGCAGAGACAGAGAGAGAGACAGAGAGAGAAAGAGATGAAACAGGGCTACCTGCTGTTGAGGCAGCCTGGGGGTGGGTGGGAGGGGTGGGGTACATTGGTGGTGGAAATGGGGCACTGGTGGAGGGATGGGTGCTGGAATACTGTATTACCAAGAACCAATTGTGAACACCTTTGTAATTGTATGTCTCATGGTGGTATAATAAATTTTTTAATTAAAAAAAAATAAATAAATAAATATTAAAAAAATTCACATGATAATTAGCCAGGAGGCTAATTATTTATTTCATATATTTCAGATATTATATTTTTATTTATTTTTGCTTTTAATTTTTTTGGTCACACCTGGCAATGCTCAGGGGTTACTTCTGGCTCTGTATTCAGGACTTACTCCTGGTGCTTGGAGGACCATATAGGATGCCGGGATTGAACCCAGGCTGGTCGCAAGCAAGGCAAATGCCATACCCACTGTGCAATCACTATGGCCCCAAGATATTACATTTTTATATAAAATTTCTTTCTTTCAAGTGCTCTTTAATCTGTTCTCATTATGTCTCAGGTCTCTTCTCAATATACTTTTTATTCCAAAAGGGCAGAGCACCTGTTAACAGCTCACACATATTTTAAACTGGGGAAGGTTGAGTTATAAAAGCTGTTAGTAAGTGAGAAACACAATGTAAGTTGTATGCAAGCTCAGTTAGAATAGTTGGGACCATTAAAGAAAACTATGAGGGGCCGGAGTGATAGCACAGCGGGTAGGGGTGTTTGCCTTGCACATGGCTGACCTGGGTTCGGTCCCCGGCATCCCATATGGTCCCCTGGGCACTACCAGGCGTAAAAAGAGCCAGGAGTAACTCCTGAGCATCGCCAGGTGTGAACCCAAAAAAAGAAAAAAAAACTCTGAGAATAAAATGAAAACAGATTAAACAGTACTTCAAAGAAAGGCATTTATAAAATACATCATACAACTCAAATGAAAATCTAGTTAATTCCACCCCCACTCCCCACTGCCACCCCTGTGTGTGTGTGTGTGTGTGTGTGTGTGTGTGTGTGTGTGTGTGCGTGCAATAGACAAATCACACTAAGGGGCTGAGAGATAGTACAGCAGGTTCTATCATTTGCCTTGCATGCAGCAGACCTGGGTTTGATCTCCAGCACCCCATATGGCTCTCGCACCCTGAGCCTCACCAGGAGTGATCCTAAGAACAGAGCCAGAAGCAAGCCCTGAGCAATGCTGGGTGTTTCCCCCGCCCTTCCCAAAGATGTAACAAAACAAAAACTAGCAACAACAAAAAAACAAACAAAAAGAAATCAAAGTCACAGTAAAAGGACAAAGTCACATGATGTTGCAGATCACTTGATCACTTGAATCCCGTTATTCATCGATGTTGCAGAAGTCAGGCAAATTTCATACTTGGACGAAATGTTCTGCCAGTTTCAATTACACACAATTTTGCATTCAAAATTAGCATGGTATGTTTATTTCTACTTTACGGTGCCATTATTTATACTTACTGCTTTCATAACTCCCCCAGTTTTTAGCCAAATATTACCTAATTACAAGGCAGGTAAAAGAGATCTAAGCAGCCACTTCTCTGAAACGCCTAAGATTGATTGGTGCTGCCCAACTAAGCCCCCGAGGCTGCCTTTTCTCTTCCCTTTCTCGCCTTCCCTGTAAGGATGCTGTAACCAACTTGCCGGAAATACGCCACACCGGGCGCCTGGGAACATTTCAGCTCTGTGAAGTCCGGAAAGCCTCACACTCCAGGAATAGCTAAGATTAGCGATCAAACTGCAGAAACTGAGAGTAGCATCCTAGAAAATCTAGTTAATTCCACCCCACCCCACTCCCGCCGACCCCAGTCACTATCTAAAAAATGTGTGTGATCACTGCGGAGAGAGTTTTCTTCTGCAGAAGGAAATGCTATGATAACAGCAGAGAACAGGACAGCTTTTTGGCTCCTATGGGCCTAATTGGCGTCACCCAGCTGTGGAGAGCAGGGGTCAGGGCCAGCTGGGCTGGGTCAGGGTCATAGGTTAGGGAGCTGGGTGTTGACCTAGGGGGCTATCAAGGAGGCTAGCTGCATCTGACAAGCTGCCTGGCGCTGGTTGTGGCCATCTTGAAGCTGGGCAGCGAGCAGGAGCTCTCTTGTCTCCCAGGGTGGGGCGAGCTCCTGAGGTGTTCAGCAGAAATCTCACTAGAATCAACTGCCTCAAAACTCTAGGAAACAAACCAAGGATTCTCAGAGGAGGACATGAG
>JAJIBD010014260.1:0-23193 GCA_021461705.1 Cryptotis parvus
ATTAATACACTCAAATTATAATTAGTAAATATAAGAAAACTTAAAAATTTTGATAGTTAACAATTTCAGGAAAATTGTCGGTGTCAAATGTAATGTTCTATAAAGTGGGAAATGTATGACAATATACTTGAATTTTTACTCAAATGACTTGCTTGGGCAATAAACCTTCAAGACTGTTTAGGGAAGCAGCAAATATTGTTGAAATTGTTATAATGAAATCCAAATTTGATACCTTAAATGGTTCAGTTAATTTTTTGACCATGCTCAGGCCTTGCTCCTGGCTCTGTGCTTAGGTATCACTCACTCAGCAGCATGCAAAGTACTGTGCTATCTCTCTGGCTCTTTTTTTGTTTGTTTGTTTTTTGAAAATGGAATAACCAGTACACTGTTTTCCCTCTTAGTATACAGGAAATAAGGAAATAAATAGCTGTTCTGTTACAGTGTGCTACACTATCAAACCATGGACTTCGTGCTTACAAACTTACTATGATATGTTTTAAAAAAACTTAAGTATTTAAACACCTCTGGGCGGGATTTTGGCCCACAGCCAGTTATGCTCGGGCTAGTCTTTGCTTCAGGATGGGGGGTTTGGCTGTGCCTAAGGGAGCCATGCAGTGCACAGCATCAGACCTGGACCCTCCTGCATGCAAAGGATGTGCTATAGACAGGAGAGCTATCTGTCTGCAGCTAAGTTTTGTTTGGTTTTGTTTCGTTTGTTTTTCTGACCACACCTGGTGGTGCTCAGGGCTTACTCCTGCCTCTGCGAACAGAGATCACTCCTGGCAGTGCAGGGGGAACCTTCTGGGAAGCCCGGGATTGAACTCAGCCTGGCTGGATGCAAGGCAAGTGCCCTACCCGCTGTACCCTCTCTGACCCGCGGACAAATTTTTGTGAAATCTTTTTATTCTCACAAACGTATAGAAGTTGAAGATGATTTTTATTATTTGCTAAGGCTTTTAAAAGCCATTAATGTTTCTGGTACTTTTAGCCACATTTTGTAATAACGTTTATTATCTATAGGAATCTGTGGGTTTGGTTTCCATGTTCCGAGGTCTGGGTCTTGAAGCAGTGTCCCGATTTCCTCTGAAGCAGGAAATGCCTCATTTAGGTATGTTGAAACTAATGAGCAAGTATGGTTGGTGGTATGTGTGACTGTTTTATTCTTTTAAAAAACTGTTCTTATTTTTAAACAGATTTATTGTTTTTAATTTGTGTTTTTAATCGTCAGAAAAATAACTTTATAACATGTTTGGTTCACAGTTATAGCTGGGGTTTGGCTTTTCTGTTCAGGTAGAGGCATTTTAGGTCGAGGCTTACCTACTGCTGTGGTGCATAAGGACAAAGAAGAACCCTATTCCATAGGATTTCCAGACCCTTCTGTGTTGGCTGCTGGCGATAGCAAGATGGCAGAGGCCTCTGTTGGTTGGAGTCGGTGGGTAAAGTTTTCTTGGGTAACCAAATTTCAAGAATTTGATGGATCCAAAGAGGAACTCTGAAAAGAACTATACTACATCACAAATATTGCATGTTTTTATGTTAAAGAGTGCATATTTTCCAAGACTAGTTAATAGCGGTTGATCCAGTTAGTTACAACAAATGTTTTAAAAGTTTCTTTATTTTTAATTAAATTTTTTTTCTCTTTATTTATTTAAACACCGTGATTTCCAAATACAAAGTCTTTCACAATACAGTTGTTAGAAAGGTTCATTGTTCAACACCAATCCCACCACCAGTGTGCCCCACCCCACCAGAGACCCTCATTTCCCACCCATCCCCATCCCCATACCTGTTCCCTTTTTTGGGTGGGGGAGGATCACACCTGGCAATGCTCAGGGTTTCCTCTTGGCTCTGCACTCAGAGTTACTCCTGGCAGTGCTCAGGGGACCATATTGTATGCCAGGGAATCAAACTTGGGTTGGCCATGTGCAAGGCAAATGTCCTACCCGTTGTTCCTATCACTTTGGCCCCCATGCCTGCTCCCTTTAGCCGGCACTAATTATATTGACCATTAAAGCCCATATAAGGGAATGATATTGATCCCATCATATTTCATAGAACTAAGTATGGGGCATACAATCACAAGTGTGTGCGCATCGATGTGTGGTCTGTGGGAATGTGTCAACAGTTTCCTATGCAGTGGGCTCAAATGGCACAATGGAGATTTAAGAATCTCCATTGACTTTCGTCTAAGAACATATTCATCGATCATATTTAGAGAATTCGCTCCAGCAAGCAAGCAGTATAGAGTAGGTTATTCAGTGTATGCACAGGACAAGCTAAAATAGAGGCTGAGATAAATGTGAAATAAATTTGTCCGTAGGTGCAGGGTGGTGGGTTTGGGGTTGACAGTAGAAAACCACTGTGTTCTGGAAACCCAGAAAGTGAATCCAAGAACAGGAATCGGCCAGACTCCCACATAACAACCCAGAAAAAAAAAGTTTCTTTTTTCTTCCCTGGTCATCTTATCACTTCTTTTGTTCTGTATAAGAAGTTAACCTAAGGGGCTGGAGTGATAGTACAGTGGGCAGGGCATTTGCCTGGCACACAACTGACCTGGATTCACTCCCCTCCCCAGCATTCCATATAATCCCATGAGCACCACCAGGAGTGACTCCTGAATGCAAAGGCAGGAGTAACCCCTGAGTATCTCCCGGTTGTGACCCAAAAAAAGACAGGAAAAAAAAAGTTAACCTAAGTTCTTGTTTTGGCTGCACATATACTAAAATTGGAACTATACAGAGAAGATGAGCATGGCCCCTGCACAGGAATGACATGCAGATTCATGAAATGTTTCGTATTTTTGATCTCACTTTTATGTGGTATATAGAATAAGTGGATGAGGGAATGCCATGTTTTCAAGGGAGGATTCCTAGATCACTCTTGGCCCCAGAGTTTAGGGAGGAGATGGACAGAGGAGGAAAGAAATGGAGGGGGAAGAAGAGACAGATGGGGGGCTGGGGTGGGCAGCAAGGGAATTCAGGTAGTCGGTGACATAAAGGAGGGATGTAAACAAGAGAAGTAACAGCACTGAAAATCGTAGATCCAAACTTTACCAACCAGACTTAAAAAAGTGCCTGTCAAGGTGTTGGGCGGGGATTTGGGGTGGGGTGGGGAGGGAACCTGGGAACATTTAGAGAGAAGCCTTGGGATACTGTCCTAGGTAGGAGCCTTTTGCTTAATCGTCCAAGTAGAGAATGTGGATTGGTGTGGATGGTGATTTAAGTGGGGCTTAGGGAAAGGTATGAAATCCTGATTTGCCTCTTTTCAACATTTCAGAGTCCTTGGTAGAGGTAATTCCGATGGGTCTTTAGTTTCATTGGGAAGAGCAGCTGGAGGTGTAGGCAGAGGCCTGTATAAGGCTCCCCAGGCTCTTGGCTTGACTTCTCAGGATCCTCCCCAGCTCTCACCACCCCCCACCTCCCCCTCAGTCCTCACCGCACTGCATGGATCGCTCTCCACTTGGAATTGGAACCGCAGAACACAAGGAAAAGTAAGTTCCAAACACGATCTCTGTATTGCTAATGATACGGATGAGGCCTTCTCATAGAATTGTAAACACTTTTGTTCATGGGTGATATGTATTTTTTTTTTTTTTTTTGGTAATTTTTTCTGTTAGAGGGAGAATGAAAAAAAAAAATATGGACAATTCCCAGTGAAGCAAAATGGTACTAATAAAATAATAAGACCAAAGAGTGAATTCATGACTTTTCAAATTTCATTCTCAGTCCAGAACTTAGATGATTCCTTGTCATATTAAAAAAAAACCCCAAATTATTAAGAATACAAATTGTAGGGCTGGAGAGAGAATACTGCTAGTAGAGTGCTTAACTTGTTTGTGGCTAGCACCCCAAATGGTTCCTGAGCTCTCTGGGAATGATCCCTGAGCACAGAGCCAGGAGTAGGCCACAGGAGTGTGGCTCAAACACCAAAACTAAAACAAACCTGCCTGCCACAGATGGGGAGATGGTCGAACACACTGAGCATAGACTTCACCTCTGGAAAGCCTTGTTGAGTTCCTGGTGCTGCGGGGCCTCTGAGCATTGCCCTCAAATCCCAAGACCCAAAGAACAAACAGTAGAATACTATTGTAGTAATTCTTCCTTTAGAGCCACATTGTTTTCTGAGGGGACATAGGGGTGGGGCTGGCTGGTTCAGACCACACTTGATGGAGCTTTCTTCTGGCTCTGTGCCCAGGGATCATTCGGGGTGCAGGGACCCTTCTGCTACATGTACCTAAGTGCCCTACCTGCTGGGCTCTTTCCTAACCCTAGAACTAATTTCTTAAAAAGCTTGCCTCGTTTACTTCAGTCATGTTATTGGGACAGGAAGTGAACATCTCTAGAAAAAAGTTCTGCTTTTTTGTATGTCTAGATTCTTGGTTTGTATGTCTGTGAGCAGTGTATGAAATACCACCTGGTATTTATGTGGGAAGGTTTGCTGGTTGGTCTTAGTCTTTGGTTTGGGGCATATATTAATGCTTTTTGTTGTCAATGTTGTTGTGTATGTGTACTAGAGAGCAACCCCAGAACTCACATAAAGAAAGTACTGTGAGCTATATTCCTGGGCCTTCTTGCTTTTGTTTTTTATTTTTATTTTCCAGAGAGATTTTTGTGAAGCAAGGATCGAAAGGAACACCTCAATCTTTGGGACTGAATCTTATCAAAATACAGTGTCATAATGAAGCCGTTTATCAATACCATGTGACTTTCAGGTATTATTTATACCTTGTTTCTTTGTATTGTTCTTGTGTTGGAGACTGATAGTAAAATTCTAGAATAGCAGGTTGTTGTTGCTTTTTTTTTCTTTGCCTGTGTAAATCTGTGATGAACCTCTGGTCAAAATAGTGCTTGACTGCACTCCGGAGGCCGGAGTGATAGCACAGCAGGTAGGGTGTTTGCCTTGCACAAGGCCGACCCAGTTTGATTCCCAGCATCCCGTTCTGGTCGCCCGAGCACTGCCAGGAGTAATTCCTGAGTGAAGAGCCAGGAGTAACCCCCTGAGCATTGCTGGTATGACCCAAAAAGGAAAAAAAAAGTGCTTGTTCTCAAATCTTTGCTTGCAATGAATTTTAGGTTAATTTTCTTTTGTATTTACATTACCTACTGATATTTTAATGGATGCAAGTGGATTTATTATTAAGTTACTAAAGCTTAAGTACTTTGCATGAAAACCTTTCAAGATCTTTCAAATTATTTTGTATCTCTAATTTTGTTCTCCTCTTTGAGTCCTCAAAGATATAAGATTCATACTCCACAAAATCTGTGTCAGTCGCAATCCTATATTTGATGTCTCTTGAGTGATAGTGTAGGGTTAAATTTGAGAATGAGAAATCCGAGGAAATAAATAAGATTTACCAATTTAAAAAAAAAAATCAAGAATTTAAAAAAAAATCAAGAATTTGGACTCCAGTGATAATGCAGCAGGTAGGGTGCTTCCCTTGCACATGACTGACCTGACTTTGATCCCTGGCACCCTATGTTGGCTCCCACTCCTGCCCCCCAACCTGCCAGTAGTGATCCCTGAGTGTAGAGCCAGGAGTAAGCTGTGCACAGCTGGGTATGGCTTAAAAACAAGACCCAAAAAAAAGCAAGAGTTAATTTTAGTTTATGCTCTTTTAAAATCTCAGAAATTCTTAGCTGCAAGTTATTCAGTGTAATTATAAAAATAAAGGGTGTTACGATATAAGAACTGTGTCAAAATAGGTAAAGGAACACACATGGTAACCTGGTAGTGTTTATTGCAAACCATAATGCCCAATGGGAGAGAGGGAAGAAAGAAGGAAAGTGCCTGCCATAGGGTTAGCCTGGGGGTGGCTGGAGGGTAAAGGGGCACTCTGGTGGTGGGAAATGTGCGTGGTAGACGGATGGGTGTTGGAACACCGTGTGGCTGAAACCTGATCATGAGCAGCCTTCTAACTGTATGGCACGGTGACTTGTCGGGGAACGCCGCTGGCTCCCCGACAGTGTCAGGACAGAGGTTCTCCACTACCTCCGAGGACGCCGGGAGAACAGATGAAAACTCACGAGTCTGGTGCAGTTCCAAAAAGGCTTTTAATAGTACAAAAACTCTTCCACAGCACTCCAATATAATGAACAAACTCTAGCTCTGGTCCGAACTTAGACCATACAAAAGAGCCTAAGTCTCCCACCAAAGAGAGAGGATCTCACCCGAGCTGAGTCCTACCCAGAAGAAGGAGCAAAAGGCCAAAGAGCAAAAAGCCAAAAGCCGCAAGGCTGGAGCCAAAAAGCCGAAAGCTAAAAGGCCCAAAGTCAAAAGGTGAAGGGGCCTCAAGTCAGCCCCTTATATACACCAAATCCAATCGGGAGGGTCATGTCAACAAAGAACTCTAAACAGAGTGTAGTGCCACACCCTATTGCAGGTATAAACAAAGGTTATGCCAAGGTCTAATCCTTTCTACCAAGATTATCTCTTATGTAAAACACTGGAGAGAGGGGGCTGTTATAAAGTAATACATCTTAACTTCATGAGCTTCATGTAATCTAGATGGTACCCACAAGGTCCTTCTTATTATTATCTGCACTAGGGTGATTCTGAGTATCTTGTTCTCGTGTACTGAAAGGGTTACACTCGCCTGCTTAGAGCAAGCTAGTATGATCCTTCCTATAGTCTTCCTATAGTCTCAACATAGCCAGGGTGATAGTCTCCTGGTAAATTCTAACTGTCCCACGCTGGGTGCAGTGGGTATAAAGAGGAGCTGTGCCCAATCTAGAAAACATAGAAGTCTTAGTAGATGTCTAAGTCAGAAGTTATTCAGTCAAGGTGACTTCTGTAACTGCCACACCCTCTAGCAGTGTTTACATAGAAGAGAGGTCTCATTAGAATGAACCTTGGCTTAAATAGATTAAGCTGGGAGTGGGCAAAACAACAAAGCTCCCAGGTTAGCTAAACCTGTCCTCCAACAGTGACTCAATAAAATTAAATAAAGGTGTTTTAGGATATTTGGAGAAAATGGGAAATGGAAGGCTTAATTTTTGGAGGACAATTACTGTCAGAAAGGAATAATGGAGGATCTTTGAAGGCCATGTTCTCTCTTGAACATGCATCTCTTTCTCTCCAAGGCTTTTGCCACTTTGGAGAAGCCCATGTTCTTTCCTGAACACATACTCATTTCCTCGCATTTTTCTAAGTAAATTTCTTTCAGTGAAAGCTATCATTCTTCAGGGGCCAGAGTACAGCAGGTAAGGTGCTTGCCTTGTGCACAATTAACTTGGGTTCTGTCCCTGCAAACATGTGATCTGAGCGACCTCCAGAGCATTTCTGAGTGCAGGAGGTTTTTTTTTTTTTTTAATATTTCAGCCACACCTGAGCATTGCCTGGGTGTGTCCCCAAAATAAAAAAAAAAACAAGCAATCAAATTAAAAAAATATACAAAACCTCCTTCTTCAGAGGAGGGTAGGGAAAGGGGAGGGGGAATAGAGGGAGAATGGAATATAAGAAAGAAGAGGGGCCGGAGCTATAGTCCAGCAGGGAGGGTGTTTCGCCTTGCATGTGGCTGACCCAGGTTCGATACCCCGGCATCCCTTGTGATCCCTCCAAGCACTGCCAGGAGTAATTCCTGAGTGCAGGGCCAGGAATAACCCCTGAGCATTGCTGGGTGTGACCTAAAAAAGCAAAAAAAAAAAAAAATTGCTTAAGAGAGAAGCAATCATTAGTAATTACCTTCTGGAGCTAGGTTATAAAAATCTAAGGTATAGGCTCCCAAATTTAATTGGTCTGTGCTCTTTTCAGAAATAAATTATGCCGTATTCTCCTGGAAATTTATGTTTTTAAAGTGAACATGCAAAAATCTTGACCCCCTTGGAGCCAGAGCGATAGCCCAGTGGGTAGGGCGTTTGCCTTGCACGAGGCCGGCCCATGCCGGCCCGGGTTCGATCCCGGCATCCCATATGGTCCCCCCGAGCACCGCCAGGAGTAATTCCTGAGTGCAGAGCCAGGAGTAACCCCTGAGCATTGCCGGGTGTGACCCAAAGAGAAAAAAAAAATATCTTGACCCTCTCCCCGCTGCACTTCATACTTCTGCTACCTACTTGGGAGTGGCGCCGCTTTCCAGGGTAGGGTATGATTACTTTGGGACACATTGGTCTAAAGGAAGGCCCCATTACCGTTTGCCACAGGAAAAAGTTACTGAATTTGTTACTGAATTTACTTTTTGAGGGCACTATTGGTGATCTTGTAATTTTGCTAGAGTTACTGAGATAAAAGTAAATTTAGAGAACAAAGGATCAAGTGTGATTCTAGTAGTACTGTGGTTAGGAACTTCGTTGTCATTAAAAGGTAACCCTGGTAAGCTATCATGTGAGCACAACTCCCAGACACCACACCAATAACAGCAACAAATAATGATAAATAGTAACAGAACAAAGGGGAACATAGGCTACTTGTAAAAATTGAAAAGGTCTAACAGGAATGAGATACTTAAGGTGTGGAGGGGAGCAGCATTGTGTTAGAGGCTTTTTTCACAGTGAGAAAGGAGGGCTGAACACAACAGACTCATGAAGGGAGCCAGGCGGTAAAAGTGGGTCTGTTCTAGAACCTAAGGAGACGCACTTTAATAAGAGGGAAGAATTTTTTTTTCTGGAAATGAGCTGGCAGTGAAACAGAATGGTGTGTGAAGCTTTTGCAGATTTCTGCACTGAATGGGATAGACAGGGCGACGGCATGCTTTCTCTAAATTTGGAGTGTAGATCTGGACCTTTCAAGCCACGAGATGAAAAGGATACTAGACCACTAAGACTACTGAGATGCTGTATTACTGTGGTCTCCGTATCCTGTCTGGTATCAGAATACCTTTGTTATATGAAGGGGCTCTAGAAAGATGCATTTAAATACTGTGTTGAGAGCATGGTGCCACGTATGTGTATAAATTTTGGGGTAACAGTAGTTGAGTAGTTGTAATAGAGGCTGAATGTCCCATAAAGCCTAAAGTATTTACTATTTTTCCCTTAACAGAAAAGTCTGGTATAAGTTTTGAAAAAACAGATTCTTAACATTCAAGTCATCTCTTTGGATGGTGAAATTAGTTTTTGTTTAATCTTTTGAAAATTTTAAGTGACCACTAGATGGAGCAATAGTTACAGGTGACCTATGTTTTACAGCCCTGTTGCCCTGTAGTGAGGCTTGTTGGAGCGACATTGAAGTACAATTCTTTTATTCTTTCCTAGCCCCACTGTGGAATGCAAAAGCATGAGATTTGGCATGTTGAGAGATCATCAAGCTGTCACGGGAAATGTCACTGCTTTTGATGGATCCATTCTCTATCTTCCTGTTAAGCTTCAACAAGTGAGATCAAATAAAACACTACTTTTGGGATAGATCCTAAGAATGTTCTGGTGGTAGGAAGTCACACATTTATAGAACATTTGAGTTGTACTTAGAGATAAAGCACACAAAAACGATACACTTTTTGAGTTTCTGAGTTCTTCATAAAGTCTCATCACTCAGGAGGGTGGTTAGAAGCCTTTGACCTCAGTGACATGATTTTAAGATCTTAAATTTAGGGACTAGAGAGATTGCTTGATGGGCTGGCATACATGCTTTGCCTGGTTCTTTCCTGCACCGTGTGGTCCTCTGAGCACCACCAGGACCAGGTATTACGCTGGGTATGGCTCAAGGACAAAAAAAAAAAAAGAAAGAAAAAGAAAAAAAAAACAAAAAAAAACCCAAACCAAACAACCCTCCCTGCACCATATTTCAAAATTAGAGTCATTTGTTGCTATTTCTCCTTTGTGTTTTGATTACCAAATCCTTAAATCATTTTCAAACTGTTATTTTGCCTAGTATAGATAGCAAAGTAAGAAATAAAACAGTTTAAGGTATTTTCAGTGTTCCATACAAACAGTTGGGTTAGATTAAGGCTTAGTAGATTTTTCTTTTTATGTAGGGTAAATTCATTTTTCATGCATCTACTTTTTAGATTCTTGAGTTAAAAAGCCAGAGGAAAACTGATGGTGCTGAGATCAGCATTAAGATTCAGTTGACAAAGATTCTGGAGCCCTGTTCTGACTTATGCATTCCCTTCTACAACGTGGTTTTCCGCCGGTGAGAAAATACCTGAAATCATAACCTTTTTGATCTTAGTTTTGTCTTTGTGTGGTGCTCTTCAAGAAACTTACTTGGTATTAATTATACTAGACTACGTATCTGTAGATAGAAGTTTGGAAATAAGTGTATAAAATCAAGGGCTAATTTACTAAAAAATTATATCAAATGATCAGCTAGATTTAGATATATGAACGTAGACTTAGATGTAGCTGGATAAGGGGGATGAGTTCCTTTAGATTTATTCAAAAAAGTTTAAAGTAGATATTTATTGTGTATTTTTAATGGTATTAGCAAAAGGATTACTTGAAGAGGTAATGTGCAAAAAATTGTTATGGGAAGCATTTTTTCCAGTCCTTTGAATATTTGCATTACATAAAGCTTTTAATATTTTTTTTACTTATGACTTCAGGGTATTGGGGCCAGAGTTGGGTTAGATTAAGTTGGGTATAGTGGGTAGTGCATTTACCTTGCACACAGCTGACCCAGGTTTGATCCCTGGCACCCCATGTAGTCCCCCAAGTCTGCCTGAAGTAATTCCAGAGTGCTAACCCCTGAACATACTGGGTGAGCCCAAAAAGCCAGAGGGGGGGTAGTGACTTCATAATTTGATCCGAACTTGCACTCAGACCACCTTGTATTTGGTGTGACATAAAACTTAGTTGCTATCTAATTTCTGATCTTTTAGTAACAAACATAGCTTCCTCTGCCACACTGGAAGTTACAAACTTAGAAATAGATGCTCTTGCGTCTTTTTATTTAATGGTGAAAAATTATGTAAATCGAACCTGGTCAATTAACCCAATTTTTGCTATTATAACTAAGTAGGAAAAGCACAGTTAGTTGCTTATATTCTAAGATGAATGTTTTGGTAGTTTCTTTTTTGTCACGTGTTGTCAGCATAAAATTTTTATTATGTAAAGAATACTAATATTTTAACCATTTAGGGTAAAAAGAAAATTGTATCCGAGAGTGAAAACACTTTTTCTTTTAACATTTCTAATGGAAATCTTGCACTTTATTTCAGGGTAATGAAACTTTTAGATATGAAGCTTGTAGGGGAAACTTCTATGACCCTACAAGTGCTATGGTACTACAGCAACATAGGTTGGTAGTGTTTTCCCTTTTCATTACTTTGAAATGTTCTTGGAACAAAATTTTCACCATTGTAGAAATTTACATTTTATTTACTTTATGAAATGAGTATAGTTCACTTAAATATCTTCCATATTTTACTTTTTTGTTTACTTTTCAATTATATTAATTTAATATGATTCCTGGTGCTTTCTCATTGTGATTAGGGAAGACAGAATGTGTTCAAAGTATTGTTTGAAGTGTGGACCATGGAATTTTCATGCTGCTTTTAGATCCTAAGGTAAAGCTCATCTTTCTGTTTAGATTGCAGATCTGGCCTGGCTATGCAGCTAGCATCCGAAGGACAGATGGAGGTCTTTTCCTGCTAGCTGATGTCTCCCCATAAAGTCATTCGAAATGACTCTGTACTGGATGTCATGTGAGTGCATGGTGGCGTCTACCAATACAAGTTAGCAGTTCTCTGAAAAGTTCAGTAATAACTATTAATAAATAGTGGATTAGTTAGCTGTCGTTTGGGGGTTTGAAATTTTACCATAGATTAAGAATACTGTTGGTGTGCTCTATTCCAGAGCTCTGCTGTGCTTTGGGAAGAAATTGTATTTGAGTCTCTGGTTAAGAGACTTTGTTTAATGCACACACACTGAGTTTTGTTTAAACTCATTACTGTAGTAAATAGTTACTGTAGTAAATATATGTATATAATTTGTGGCCACATGAAATCTCATGCATAAATCTATGTATCCAATTTTAAATTAGGTTATATACTTAGAATTAATTAATAAAGAGGGCTGAACAGAGATGGAGAGATGAGTGCGTTAGGTAGGGTACCTGTCTTGTGTTTAGCTGATCCATGTTTTATCTCTGGCATCCAATGTGGTCCCCTAAACACTGTCAGGAGTAATTTCTGAGTGCAGAGCTGGGAGCAACCCCAGAGCATCACCAGGTATGACTCCAAAAACGAAAAAGAAAAAAAAGAGCACCGAACATATTTAAGACTTTAAATTAAAAAATAGAAGTCAATGTAAAATACATATATATATAAATATATATATATAATATAGTCATATTACTCTATAGAAGACTTAATCGTTTTATTTTCCCACAAGCTGTGTACTACTACTTGGTTATTACCAGTCTTTTAAATCTTTTGCTCTCTGATGAATTAATTGCTTCAACATGTATGTAGTGTGTGTGTGTATGTTTTTATAAACATCTATTTAATTGATTTAAATATTGTGGTTTGCTGGGTTGTTCATAATACAGCTGTTTTAGGTATTCAATGTTCTAGCATCAATTCTGCCACCAGTGTGACAGTCCCTCCACCATTGTCCCCAATTTCCTACCCACACCCGCCCCTTGGCAAGCAAAAATTATTTTATATTGTTACAACAAAATGATAAATAGAATTATCAGAAGTAGTAAAAGAACATTTGCAAAATTGTCTCACAATGGTGTTGTTAAAGTCACTGTCAGAGAATTTATTGTGCTGTTGCTAGTTGAGCGATCTAGAATTATTTTTACTTTCTGAGCTTAGTGGGCTATGCTGCTTTCCCATCTAATTTGATGTGCTCCTACCGGGCTGTCAGTTTTGTGGGTTTTGGAGCTGTCTTCCAGCCATGTTCTCTAGGAGCTCAAGGACTGTAGGACTAGGATGATTCTCTCCAGAGTTTTCAGCCTGAAGACTAATGTACCTGGGAGCTTCCTTGGCTTGGCTTGGTGCGTCTTCAGAGTTTACCTGGGGGGCTGTTAGATGTGGATCTCAGCATATATTTATTGAGCTCCAGTTGCGTTCCAGAGTCGGGAGATCAGTTAACAAAACAAAGATTCCCTCTTCTCCTGGAGTTTGCATTGTTCTCAAGGGAGATAAACAATAAATAGGAATTCATATGATGTGCCAGAAATGGTAAGAGTTACGGAAGAAAAAGTAGAACATGGGGTAGAAGGTATCAAGCGTATATGGGTTTGGGGTGAAGAGCTGTAATATTGTCTATTTTATTTTATTTATTTAAAAATTTATTTAAACCCTGTGATTTACAAAGTTGCTCACATACAGTTTCAGGTACTCATTATTCCAACACCAGTCCCACCACCAATGTGCCATTACCACCACCACCAAAGTCCCTAGTTTCCCGCCCACCCCCCAAGCGTGCTCCCTTAGCAGGCACTGAATAATTCATTTTATACTGCTTATTCTGACAAATATCTCATAATGATGTTGCTAAGGGTATGACCTTTTAACTGAGCTGTTAGAAACAAATTGGGTGCGATGTGATATTCAGTGCATCAGTATTGTAGTGGCCATGCACTCCAGGAATTTCAGTCTTTAATGGGGTGATAAGTTTGGAGTTAGATTTTTTTTAACTGAGTGGACGCTTTGGGGTATGGGTGTATCTGCCCCCCCCATCTTCTGGAAGAACAGCGGGGGTAGGGAGAGGTGCCTCCCTTAGTCTGTGAAAGCCTGGGGATTTCAGTCACAAAACCCGCATACCTGAGTTTTTCAACAGATTTATTTCTGGGAGGAGCTCATCAGAGCAGTGGGTATCGGCCTTGAACATGGCACGATTGTGGGCTGTGGAGTTTTTCCGCTGCTAGGGCTCTGTTTGGTCGGGCCAGACCCATACCTGTTCCCTAGATGTGCAGCCTGGCAGACCAGGAGCATCTCTGCCACATGTTGATCTCTCTGGAGTTATATAGGGGTTTCTGGAGTATGGCTGGTGGATGAACTTAACTGCAGCTTCTGATCTCCAAGGTTTATTTACGAGCTTATGGAATGTGGTCTGTGGCCGTAAGTGAGCTTGTATAGTTGAGCCTGAGGCAGTTTGTGGGTGTGACTCCCACATGCCTTATTCTGAGCGGTTTAACTTCTTGGGAAAGTCTTGGGTTGTTGTCAGGGACTGGTCAGGGACACCTCCGTGATTTTGCGATAACAGAATGCCGGAGGGGTGCCCTCTGGCTGCTGGTACCTTTGAGCCCTCGGTTCAGGTTGACCTGCTGGTGGCGCTGCTTCTGGGGGCCTAGTCTCATCTGTGACTGCAGCCCTGGCAGGAACCAGGACCCGAGCTGTGGCGCTTCCTTTTGCTACTTGGTCACTCTGGGTGGGCTGAGGCCACCAGTCCAGCACGCCCCCTACCGAGACTCCTGACAAAGGAGTGCTCTGGTGCTCTGGGGAATTTTCTTCCATTGTGTGTTGCCGGTGCCTTGGCTGGTCTGGAGAGGAAGTGGCGGCACTGCGAACCGCAGGGGGTCATAGTGAAAGGAGCCCTCACCTCCTCCCAGCCTCAGGACCTGTACTCTGCAGCAGTGCCCAGTCAGAAAAAAGTCCTTTTAGGGTATGCTGAAACTTTCTCATCACGTAATAGCTCCTCGAGCTGTGGGAGCCCTGCCAGCTGGAGAACGCATTACTGCCATCATCATACAGCCCACTCCGGGATGGCGTCTTTGCTGCGGGTCCAGCTGGTCTTGTCTAATGGCCTTCTCTCTGAGCCAGGATATCCATAGGGCATCCACACTTACTCAGAAAGTTTCTGGCCTCATCTGCTGTTCAGGGCTCTTGGAGCTATTTCTCCTCTGCCAACTCCAGTGCTTGCCACCACACTGTGGCCGTGGCCCTCTTGTTGTCAGTCTCTGGCTATTTTAAAAATAATTAAAAAATTTAATTACCAGCTATTACAGAATTACCAATTTATTCATTATGTTCCAATCACCAGTCCCTTCACCGTTGTCCACTTTCCTCCACCACTGGTCTCCAGCTTCCCTCCTGTCCCCAGCAGACACTTCCCTCCATCATTGTTCAGTGTTTCTTTCCATAATTATCCTCCCACCTCCAGCCCATTGGTAAGCTCTTGGCAGTGCTCAGGTGATTTATGATATGCACTGGGGATAGAACCTCTGTTGACCGCATGCAAGGTACTATCTCTCTTAGTGGCTATGTTCATTTAATATTTGCAAGAGGTGAGGGAATTAGCTAGGTGAACATGTGGGTGAAGGGTAAAGGCCTTAAGATAGAGTACAATGTGACTTGTTCGAGCAGCAGCAGGAACACAGAGAAGCTGGGATGATTGTTGTAGACCAAGTAAGGTCAGAATGGTGGAAGGGCGACCCGAACATGTATTGCTTTGTACAATGCTTGAAAAAAATTTTTAGCTTTCATCACTGTCGGGCGCTCCGCGGGGTCCCCGACAGTGCCGGGAAGCGAGTTCCCTTCTACCTCCGGCCGGCGAGGAATGGATGAACACTTAGGAATCCGATGCAGTTTTAAGAGGCTTTACTTATCACAGGTTCAGGCATACAAATCAGCAAAAGGAAAAGCCCGGTGCTTAGGATTCCAGGCTAGAACCCCAGCCACGTGTAGGCCAAGATGGCGACCACCACGTGTAAAGGCTTTGGGAAAGAAAAAGACTTCCAAGCAGGGCGACCGCTCACAGCGAGCAAGAGCCCCCAAAGAAGAAGCCCGCGAGAGTGAAAACCGGCTAGTTTATACCCCTGCAACTCAGACCTTCCTCCCATTGTTATGGAAAGCAGGGAGGGTCCAATGCCCTTAGGTAATCCCTCCCTGCATCTCACCTAGGGCCTTTACTGAGCTAATGTTTTGAGCCGGGAATGCCTTTGAAATGTAGAGAAGGGGGTTTCTGAGATGGCATGTCACTGTACCAAAGACCAACACCAATGCCAGTTAAATATTTCTCCAAGCCTTCACACGTCTCCTCTACTTCATTGTAGTTTTATATTTCAGTTGCCTTTGAGTATATCAGGGAGCCATGCTTGTTTATTTGGAAGCAAACAGCATTTCTCTCTGGTCTAATTACTTAGGTGTCCTATGTGGCCAGGCTAATATGCTGGTAAGATCTAGCTAGTCCCACGATGATTGTGATAGCATGGGAGAATATTTATACCAGCTAGTACAGCATACATGGTCGGATAAACTGCCACATTTAGACTACCCCCTTATCTACGGAGTGATTTGTGGGAGGCAATCCAGAGCAGATGAAGCGGCCCTTAGGAGTCCTGCAACACATCACTATCACTGTATCACTGTCTTCCCGTATATCATCGATTTGCTCAAGTGGGCACCAGTAACATCTCAATACATCCTGTCACATGAGAGCACAAGGGCATCATCCCACTCCAGGAACACAAAGAGCCTCAAACCATCCCATCAGGTCATGGGAATGAGGTCTATAATTGTTACTGGTATTTGGCATGTCAAATATGTCACGGGTAGCTTGCCAGGCTCTGCCGTGAAGGTGCATTTTGGACTGCTAGATCCTGAATCTCATGGGGAGATAATACTCTCCATCTCTGTGCCAACTAAATGGACTTTTAGCTTTCATACTGAATGAAATACATGACTTGTAGTCAGGTATTAAACCTGATAAGACTTTTTTTTTTTTTTTTTTTTTTTTTTTTGCCTTTTTGGGTCACACCCGGCAATGCTCAGGGGTTACTCCTGGTTCTGCACTCAGGAGTTACTCCTGGCGGTGCTCAGGGGACCATATGGGATGCCGGGGATCGAACCCAGGCCGGCAGAGGCTGGCCGCGGCAAGGCAAACGCCCTACCCGCTGGGCTATCGCTCCGGCCTCCCTGATAAGACTTCGTGGTAAAAGAACCCTCCTGTTGCTCTGTGCAGAATAGACTTAGTAAGTTGGAAGTATTAAGTGAGATCACCAAAGGGAGTGATTGTAGTAATCTATTGGCAAAGAAGATGGCAGCATTGAAATGATCAGTCAGTGTTTGGGTTTACTTTGGTTATAGTTTTCAGTTGCTTTCTTGACTAGATATAGGAGTGGGAGAAAAGGAAGGCAAAGAGAGCTCTAATCTTTTTGGTGTAAATGTAATTATTCTCATTTTTTGTGGGGGTTGGGGAAGCCTTCTCACAGTGTTGCTCAAGTTTTACTTGGGTGCTCAAGGAACCATATGGGATGCCAGGGATTGAACCTGGGGCAAATACCCTACCCACTGTACTGTCGGTCTGGCTCCTATCCCTGTATCACTGTCTTCCCGTTCATCATCGATTTACTCGGCGGGCACCAGTAACATCTCTTTATGTCCTGTCTCATGCTAGTAGAGCCCAAGGGCATCTGCTTGCTCCAGGAACATAAAGAAGCCTCAAACCATTCCATCAGGTCATGGGAATGAGGTCTATAATTGTTACTGGTATTTGGCATATCAAATATGACATGGGTAGCTTGCCAGGCTCTGCCACGCGGGTGGCATACTCTTGTAGTCACCTCTGATCTCCAGCATTTATTGATGAACTGCGCTGCCACTTAGCCCCGCGAGCCGGGCTGTGATAGGTTCCTCTGCTGGGTGGAGTTCTGACGAGAGGGGAGTCTGGATGTGGAAAATGGCGGCCCTCATGGAGTGGGGGTGGTCGTCTGGCTTCTTGTGAGGCTCAGCTGGGGTGGCGGGCCAGGGCTAGAACCCGCCATCCCTCCTGGGTGCCTCGTGAGTGGCTGGGCACAGGAGAGCCGGTAGCAGCTCTGCCCCATGAAGTATATTTATTAAGAAAAACTAGATTAGGGCCAGAGCAGTAGTACAGTGTACGGGGCATTTGCCTTTGTGTGGCCAACCCAGGTTTGACCCTCAGTACTCCGTAAGTGCCACAAGTGATCCCCGAGTGCAAAACCAACATTAATCCCTGAGCACTGCAGTATGGCCCCCAAATTAAAAATAAAAACGAATTAAAGTTTTTTACTGTATAGATTTATCAACTAAAGTAAATTCACTGTTTTTGGTTTCTGCTTTTGCTTTTCTGTTTAAAAGATATACTATAATGTTTTAAAACTTTTTTGGAACTTATCAATTTATCTTGGTATAATGTGATAATTGTCTTGTACTATTTAAATGTTAATTATATGCTAAAATAATCAGATACATTACTGAGTATTTCTTTGGACCTACTGACTAAAATAAACATTACGCTTTTAATTATTGTCATTTTTTTAGTTTGTTTTGTTTTTTGGTTACAGCTGGCAGTGCTCAGGAGTTCCTCTTCTCTCTGCACCAGGAATCACTTTGATGGTGCTCAGAGGACTGTGAGGCATGCTAGGGATCAAACCCAGGCCAGCCATATGCAAGGCAAGTCCTACCCAATAAACTATTGCTCTAGCCCCAGGTTTTAATATTTATTAGGGAATTCTGTTTTCGGAATTTTCATAGTGAATGATATGCTTAATTCTCCCCGTCTTTATTTCTGCTTAATTCTCCCCTGTCTTTCATTGTTGTTGATGTTACAATGACTGGACTTGCACATTTAATTATGGTAGTTGCTAGGGGTCACTTGTTATATTACTGTGCTCACACATAGTGCCATGGTGCTCACTGAGGTTTGCATCTCTTTGATTTGACTTGCTCATATGCTTGCTGGGGTTTGCATTCTTTTTGATGCATGAAAATTAGTGTTGTTGTACTTACCAGGAGTCTTTATAATGCTCACATAATGCTCTCTAGAGGTTGAACCTCCTCACCGTGGTGCTTGCATGTTTTATTTATGCTCACTTTGGGTGGCACTTAGACTTGCACACATTTATTTGGCTTGGTGTTACCGGAAATTGCTTGGAGAAGGGTAACACAGAGAGCAGAGCTTTCCGGGGTTGTGCTTTGAGCCTGTGGACACCATGGACTTGAACTCTTGAAGGTACAGTTAGAAGACAGACATTCAAAGCCATTGCACTGTTTGGGGGCCTTACTCTTTCATGTGGGTCTTGGGATAATTTAGTGAAAAGAGGGGAAAATCATTTGGTATTTAGTTTGACATTGAGAACGGGAGAGAATATTCAGTGTTTTCCATAGTTACAAATATGGATTGTCTTTTTGCTTACATAAATTTGTATTTAAGTTTTACTTTGGGGAAGGCTGGGTCAGACCCAGAGGGGCTTAGAGGTTGATTCTAGCAGAGGTCAGAGGACATACCACCCGGGGATCAAACTGGGTGGTTTGTGGGCTGGAGCTTATAGAACGGCAGGTGGGGCATTTGCTTTGCATATGGCAGACCCCGGTTTGATCCCCAGCACTGCCAATGGTCCCCAAGCCCATCAGCAGTGATTCCTGCATGCAGATCAAGTAATAAGCCCTGAGCATTGCCAGGCGTGGCCCAGAAATAGTCAACTGGACTCAGTTTAGATGATCCTGATTTGTTTGTCTATTTAGATGATCCTGACTTTATGATCCAAAGGGAGAGTTAGCCAAACGTATGCCTTCTTCTCTGCATCAGGTTTAATTAAGATGTTTACCTTGGCCACATCAGTGTCTTAGAGCTACTTCATAGCTTGTTTAATCTGGTGCTTATTGGCATCCACAATGAACAAGAGTGTCCTGTTTCTTATAAGTTCTTCTTGACTGACTCTGTGAGAGGGAATTTGATCATGGCAATGGTTGAACTTGTTTCTGCTGAATTTGCACCGCTGAGGATATTGGGGCTGCCATCAGAGTGAGATGCTGATCTATTTTTCTGTGTGGCTGTGGATACCTTTCAGTGGTGCTTTCTTGGTCTTCAAAGCTTTTCCTTTGTTATAGGCAAGGTTTTTCTTTTTTGATTGAAGCCCTGTCTTTGTGAAAAGCTAAAAGTGGCTATTTTTAGCCTCCCCAGAGATGCTGGGGACAACTGGGGCTTTACCTAACGGTGCATGGGAGGCCGTGCAGGGCTGGATATAGAATCTGTGACCTTATGCATGCAAGGTATGATCTCCAACCTTGTGTGCTAGCTCCCTTGCTCCAAGTTTCATTCCTTTTTATAACAACAGTGATGCATTTTTTCTCTGCACAATTATTTGAGTACTGTTAAAATTCCTTATTTTTTAAGTACATAGTTATATATACTTAACCATTAAACTTCAAACTCAAGGGTCAGAGCAATAGTACATGCTGGAGAGCGTTTCCCTTTCACGTGTTTAACATAAGTATAATCACAGGCACTACATATGGGTACCCCAAGTACTTCTTGTAGTGATCCCTAGTACTAAGCCAGGATTAAGCCCGAACATTGCTGAGTGTGACCAAAAAAAATCAATTAATAATAAGTTTTATTATTATAATTGTATTAATAAAAATAACCTTCAAACTCTCATCCACTCAAGTAATCTATTTTTCAAAAAATATTTAAGATACTTCATCTCTCCCCCAGTGAAAATCATACCTTTTGGATTGTATATTTCAAATTAGATCTAGCTTTGAATAGCTATCAAGATCAGTCCTATATCTACACAAATTAAATTCTACACACGAATTCTAGGTATTTATGATGCTGGCCTTAGTCCAGTTGCCTGGCCCGGGAGGTATCAGAGAGCATGACATGGCTGTTCTGCATGTGCTTTTGCATAGTCTACTTATCCCAGGGCTCATTCATGCCAAGCAGGCATCCACCCCTTTGAGCTGTTTACCTCGCCAACAGTTTATCTTCATAAGAAATAGCCTGGGGGTGGAGAAATAATGCAGTTGCTTTGCAGGAGACTGACCTGAGTTCGTTCCTAGGCACCACATAATGGTCTCCTGATCCCTGCCAGGAACGAACCCTGAGCCACAGAGCCAGGAGTAAGCCCTGACTGCAGCTGGATATTCCCCAAAACCAAAAAACAAAAGGTCCAGAAATAGTTCTCCTATATCTCAAAAGATAGTGTGCTAATTAAAATTTATTAAATATTTCACATGTTGTTACTAAAGTCTCAATAAGTTTTAATGACCCATCCCCCATAGAATTCAATATCATCTTAGGAATCTCTGTGCAAATCCTCTAGAATTAATTTTAGGGTGGTTGCTCTCCAAGCAGGACAGTCATTGTCTTGGAATTCTCTCTGTGGTGAAAACTCTTTGAGCTTGTTTTGGTGTAGAGTATATATTTCAGTAATTTATGAGGAAAGGATACTTAAAGGGATGTTTTGAGCCCTTTCCCTTCTTGTTTTCTCCCCTTCTCCTTCCCTTCCCCTTTGTCCTTTCCTTCTCTCCCTTCCTTTTCACTTCCCTTCACCTTCCCTTCATCACCTTCCCTCCCCCTTCCTCCTTTTTCTACCCATCTCCTCCCACCTCACCCCATTAATCTTCCTAGCAGTGCTCAGAAGGAGGGACTTCTTGTGAGGCTCTTACGGGCAATTGTCAACCAGCTGGATCTGCGGTTTAGTGCAAGATCCCAAGGATGTAGTGCTGCTCGGCAGCTACAGTGCCAGCTACCCCAGTGGTGCTCAGGGGCTTCCAGAGCTACACCAGCTGGTGTTCAAGGCCCTTGAAAACTGCATCCTGTGAGGATCAAGGGAACATGTGGTGCCAAGGATTAAACTGGATTCAGCTGCATACAAGAAATGTACCTTAACCCTAGTTCTGTTTCTCCAGACTTGGTTTTGAGATTTTTGTTTTTGAGTCAGTCCATGGTATTCAAGGCTTACTCCTGGCCTTACCCACAGATAATTCCTGGCATTGCTGGGGTGAGGGAAGCATCTGCAGTGAAGGGAACCAAGCAAGATCAGCTCTGTGCAGGGACAGGTGCCTTATCTCTTATCTGCTGTGCTAGCTCTCTGGCCCTGTGAATTGCTTCATCCCTTCTGTTCTGCCCCTCCCTACTTTTTTTTTTTTTTTTTTCTTTTTGGGTCACACCCGGCGACGCTCAGGGGTTTCTCCTGGCTCAGGAATTACTCCTGGCGGTGCTCAGGAGGACCATGTGGGATGCCGGGAATCGAACCCGGGCCAGCATGGGCTGGCCACGTGCAAGGCAAACGCCCCACCCGCTGGGCCATCGCTCTGGCCCCTCCCCTCCCTACTTTTATTCGATCTGTTAAATGTTGGTCATTACACTTCTTTTAAAGTTTTTATGCTTAGTAGCACATTTCATTTATTTATTTATTTTTGGGTATTTTTGGGGTTACACCTGGCGATGCTCAGGGGGTTACTCCTTGCTCTGCACTCAGGAATTACTCTTGGCAGTGCTCGGGGGACCATATGGGATGCCTGGGATTGAACCTGGGTCTGATGCGTGCTATTGCTCCGGCCCCTACTTTTTAAATATTGGTAAGGAAAGTTTACCTTCTTTGCTCTTATTTCAGCTATCTTCTTATAACTGTTTTTACTTTTTTGTTTATTTTTGTTTTGGGGCCCACACCTGACAATACTCCCTGTTACTCCTGGCTCTATACTCAGTAATTGCTCTTGGATGCTGTTCAGAATAATAGTACATGCTGAAGGGCATTTGTCTTTCATGTGTTTAACATGTGAAATATAATTTGGGGGATTATATGGGATGTCAGGAATTGAACCCATGTCAGCTGTGTGCAAGTAAAATGCCTACCTGCTATACTATTGCTCCAGTCCCTCACTTTTATTTTTCTAGACTAATTTCAGAATCACTTTGTTGAATTATCAGAATGCCATTGCAGTTTTTGTTCAATTGCCTTTTCACTTTTTGCAGATTTGCTGTTGAAAAAAAGTAGTGATTCAGATTTCTGGTTTTGGAATCTTTGTGTTTCTCCCCCAAAACCTCTGGAAATTTTTGGGGCCTTCTACTTTTTTTCAGTCTTCTGAGATAATATACACAATCAACTTCTGAGATAAAATATATTTAGTCTAATAATAGTTTTAATTTTTCCAGTATCTCAGGGAGAAAGACTATTTTCCCTTCATGTCTTTTTTGTATTTCCTTTAATATTGAATCTGCTAGAAGCATATTTTCCTTTTTTCCCATTGTTACATTCTATAGTTTTTAGTGCTGTTCATTGCTCTTTGCTCAGGGGTCATACCAGGAAGTGCTTGGGGAAATGAAAATTTGATCACAAAATTTTATAATGTGATTGTTCATAGTAGCACATTATTGGTATTAGCACAAAGATGAAAGTGTCCCAGATATCCATCAACTGATGAATGGATTTACAAAATCAGATATAGCAGATTGATGGAATATTATTCTGTCTTTAAAAAGGAATGTAGTTCTCATTGCACATTACACCGTGGATGAACCTTAAAAAGATATCAAGTAAGATATTATACAAATGTAATATGTTTATGTGATGTATTCAGAATAGGAACATTTGTAAACATGGAAATTTTATGATTGCCTAGTT
>JAJIBD010014261.1:0-13500 GCA_021461705.1 Cryptotis parvus
CGGATTAGATCCCCAGCATCCCTTATGGTCTTTTGAGCCCACCTGTGATTGCTGATTGCAGAACCAGGGTAACACCTGAGTTTTTCCAGATGCGGCCCAAACACACACACACACACACACACACACACACACACACACACACACACACACACACACACACACACACACACAAAAAAAACACCTGTTGGTCCCAGGGGCCAGAGCAAAAGTATAGTGGGCAGGGATGCTTCTGGCATGAGACTGACTTGGGTTTGAGCTCCAGCACCCCCTATGGTCCCTTGAGCCTGTATTGGGTGTGGGTCTCCCACCCACAGTAAAAGTGTTGATCCTTTTGTTTTCTTGTGATTTTCTGCTGGAGTTATAGGGAGCGGTAAGTGTAGAGCCAGGACTAACCCCTGAGCATCACCAGATGTGACCCAAAAAGCCCCCCCACCCCCAAAAAAAAAACAGCTTAAATCCCTGGTTCTTACGACAGCTTTGTATGACGTGAGAGCTCTCCTTTGCTTTTTGGGGCTTTGGGGTTTGTTTTTCTGGATTGGGGGCATTCCCAGCCAGTGCTCAGGCGTTGCTCCTGGTGTGCTCCTGGGCCTTACGTGCCAGGGTCAGCCCAGACCTCTTGCATATGCCGTGCGTGTGCCGCAGCTCTTCAAGCATCTCCCCAGCTCCCAAAGAAGATTTCTGAGAAAACTATTGTGGCTACAGAGGGAGATCAGGGTTTGTTTTTTCTCTGAACACAGATCTCCTGTCTGCTGAGGACTTGGAGCAAGCATTGGGTCACCTGTACCGACTAAGCCTCCTGGAGGAGGATTCCCAGAATTGGTGAGAATCTAAAGCAGCAAGATGGGTGGATAAGCTCTTCCCTGCCTCTGGCTGCTGCTTGGACGTTCAGGGCTGCGCTCTATTTTCTTGGCCATTAAGATAGAAGTGGAGGTGGGCAGATGGCTTAAAGGGCTAGAGACCTTGGGCGGAGGCGATAGACCAGCGGGTAGGGCGTTTGCCTTGTACACGGCCGGCCCATGCCGCCCGGGTTCGAACCCCAGCATCCCATATGGTCCCCCAAGCACTGCCAGGAGTAATTCCTGAGTACAGAGCCAGGAGAAACCCTGAGCATTTGCCAGGTGTGACCCAAAAAGCAAAAAAAAAAAGGGGGGGAGGGGGCTAGAGTCCTTATTTTGCACATGGGATCCCTGGTTTGATCAGTGGCACTGCATGGTCCTCTGGACTTTGCCAGGAACAATCCAGAAGACATGAGAGGGCCCAGACAGGTAGCTCAGCAGTAGAGCACTTTGCATGTGGAAGGCCCTGGGCTCCATCTCTAGTGCCACAGAGGGGGTTAAAAAAAAGGCTTGGTTGTATGGGTTCTTGGGGCTTCGTCAGCCTCAGGACCCGACACTCCCCCAGTCTGCCTAATGATGGGCGGGTAAGAGAGATGGGGGTGGGCCAGGCTTAGCCACTGCTCAGCGCCCTGTCCCCAGCAGGGTGGTGGCGCTGGAAGCCCTGGGAACTTTGGCCGCACTCTACCCTGTGGCCTTCAGCACGCACCCTAGTGCCCAAGCTTGCAGAGGAGTTGTGCACGCAGGTATGTGCTCTTCTGTGGCCACCCCTTCCCAGCGAGCTGTAGGGCTTCGTGCGTGCCATCACACAGTGTCTCCTTGTCTCCCTGCTTGGTTGCAGTGAAATCAGATCTGACTCCAGGGGTCGAGCCTGCCACGTGCTCCGGCACCTCCGCAGTCTGCAGGCCTTGTCTGCTGTTTCAACACATCCCAGCATCGTCAGGGAGACCCTCCCTCTGCTGCTGCAGCATCTCTGCCTGCTGAGCAACGGTAATCAGTCCCACGGTCACACGGGGGCTGCTCGTGGTACCTAAGTGTTTCTTGATTAAATCCTCAACCCTGCTGAACTGGCGTCATGGAGGAATGGGTCTTGGACAGCTAGAGCTGTTCAGAATGCCCAGGTTCTAATGTGGAGTCAGAGCTGAAAAAAGCTTTCTGGGGCTTTGCTGCTCACAGGCTCATCACCCAGAAGTGTGAGCTGCTGGGAGCATACTAGAATCTCCAGCCACACCAAGCAGAAGCTGCATTTCTGTTCGATTTTTGTTGGTTTCGGGCCACACCTACCAGTACTCAGGACTGACTTCTGGCTCTGTGCTCAGTAATCACTCCCAGGAATCTTCTGGGAGGGGGAGAACCAGTGGGGTGCTGGGGATCAAACCCAGGTTGGCTGCATGCAAGGCAAGTGCCCTTCCCTCTGTATTATTGCTCTGGCTCCCAGAATCTGCGTTTTGTAGGATTTCCAGGTAATTACTCCACCCCCTGCCCAAGTAAAAGTCACAGCTACCACAGGGGGTGCCTTTTCCCACCAACCTGCACTACCACCTAAGTGCCCTGCTCGTGTTGCCTTGCCCTTGAGAAGTAACCTAGAAAGGGGGCGGAGCAGTAGTACAGGGTAAAGTGTTGCCTTGCACGCAGCCCACCCTGCTCAGTCCCTTTCATCCCATAAAGTCCCCCAAGCACCACCAGGACTAAGTCCTAAGCATTGCTGGATGTGGCCCAAAAATCAAACAAAAGGGAGGAAGATCGTTTTTCAGAGGCATTCGCTTTCCACAGCCACCGAGTAATTTTTTCCTGAAAAGAGGACAGTCAGCCAGTTCAGTTCGGGACCCTCTGCTGTACACCTGCACCCTCTCGTCTTTGATTGCTCTGCCCATCCTGTCTGCTGGAGCTGAAACTTCTGCCAGGGAGCTGGCTCAGAGGGGCTGGGCGTGCTCCACATAGGCCCCAGCACTGCACGTTCCCCTGAGCACTTTTGTGTGCCCTCCAGACACCTTACAGAGAACTTTCTCACTGTCATGCAGGGACTGTGGTTGCAGGACCGAGTGACATTGTTGCTGTCTGTCGGAGCCTCCAGCAGGTAGCTGAGAGATGTCAGCAGGACACTGCGAAGCTGCTGGTATTTCCATCAGACAGCCGTGCCCTCCCTGCTTGCCCTGGCTGTGAATGCTGCCATGCCAGGTAACTTCCCCAGCCTACCGCCACTACCTCTGGGGCTTCCCTCTCCACGTGTTGAACTGCAGCACCACCCAAAGGGTTTAACTGGTATTACATTTCATACCTGTAAACGCTTATGTGTAAAATCCTTTGCCCGGGAGATTTCACTTCAAGCAAAGGGTGCTGACTTGAGCAAGAACCCACAACCCACAAGAGTTAATAACATTCATGATGCACATCTTTTACTTTCAGTTTCTGTGTAATTCGTTTATTCGTTCGTTTTTGTATGGTCCAAAAAAAACAAGACAATGTTTTAAACTACTATCACTGTGAGCAGAGTCATGACAATGATGGGACCTGTCATTTGGCTCGCTGCCATTCTGGCGGGTGTGACTGCACATGTGGTTTTGATTCTGCAGAGGAGCAATCTGTCCTAGGAAAAGTGCTGCTGGGCGATGAAGTTTTGGCTGCCATGGTGTCTGTCATTGGAACTGCCACCACACACTTGAGCCCTGAGTGAGTATGACCATGAGTGCGGCTTGATCCCAGGGTAGCATCTCGAGCGGCAGACCGCTGCCTTCCAAGCTCTGCGGGAGGGAGCCGCGGGCTTGGCTCCTCTTGCTGCAGGTGTAGAAGCATGAAGTGTGAAGCATTTTCTCAGTCTGCACCGAGTACAGCTCCAGGAGACGGGTGGGGTGTGTTCACACCAGCATCAGAGGGACTGGAATGAGAATGGTTAAAAAGGGCTGCACTATTGCTCCTTGACACAGCGATCACCCTTGCTCTGGTGATCTCGGTGAACTCCCCGGGGTGCTCTAGCACCCCTGGCTTCCTAGGTGGTACTTATGTGTCCCCTCCTCACCCCTTCAGATTGGCTGCCCAGAGCGTTGCCCAGATCGTGCCCCTCTTCTTGGATGGCAACTTGTCCTTTCTGCCTGGAAACAGCTTCCCTTGCAAATTCCAGCCTTTCGGGTGAGTCTGATGGGTCAGAGGCAGGAAAACTCTCAAGACTTCTATTCTCCAAAAAAGAATTTTTTTTTTTTTTGGTTTTGGGGCCACATCTCGAGGTGCTTATGGGGTGCTGGGGACTGAGGCTAGGCTGGGCATACACAAGGCGAGCCCTGTCTGATGTCCTGTCTCCAGCCCCTCTTCAGAGCTCTTTTTAAGGGTATCCCAAGAGCACACAGGCCGGTTGCTGCCAGGATGGGCTTAATTGGGTTCTTGTTCCCCATAGGATGACTCTTCAGAGCAGAGACGGCTGGTCACGCTGCTTATGGCTTTTGTCTGCTCCCTGCCTCGAAATGTGAGTGAGCATGTTTGCGACATGCCCTGGTTTAGCCCTGACGGGTGGTTGGGTCCACGTGACTTCCGGGATGAAGTGTGTCACGCCCGAAGCTGATCTTTTGCCTTCGCCATGGAGGCACTTGTGATTCTCCCTGGTCCTGCTGCCACTGTGTCCCGGGTAGTTCTGGGAGTTCACGTGTTCTCTGGGGCCATTAAATAGCCAGGTTTTCTGTAGGTGGAAATCCCTCAGCTAAACCAACTCATGCGGGAGCTTTTAGAGCTGAGCTGCTGCCCCACCTGCCCCTTCTCCTCCACCGCTGCTGCCAAGTGCTTTGCAGGACTCCTCAACAAGCACCCTGCAGGTACTGGGGCGAGACTGCGGGTCGGGGGCCTCCGGGGAATCAACTGCCCACCACCTCCTGATTCTCAGTCTTCACTCTTGGAAATGGGATTTGCTCAGAATGGAACAGGGCTTCTCAAGGGATAGCCCTGGGAATAAGAGTCAACTCTTGGGCAAGGGGCCGGAGCGATAGTTCAGCAGGAAGAAGGGCATTTTGCCCTGCATGCAGCTGACCCAAGTTCAATGGATCCCTTGAGCACCACCAGGGAGTGACTCCTGAGTGCAGAGCCAGGAGGAACCCTTCTCCCAACCCCGCAGCATTGCCGGGTGTGACCCTAAAAGGAAAAAAAAAAGACTCTTGGGAAAAGCATTCCAGGAGATATGGAGTTATAGAAAGGGTCCACAAGGAGCTTTCGTCTAATCTGCCCTCGACGGCGCATTTATGAATCGCTTTATTAGTAGACAGTTCTTCCAGGGCCAGCACCTCTGCCTTAAAATACCAGGCTCAGGGCCGGAGTAATAGCACAGCGAGTTGGGCATTTGCTTTGCACACGGCCAACCTGAATTTGATCCCCGGCATCCCACGTGGTCCCCCAATCACTGCCAGGAGTGATTCCTGAGTGCTGAGCATCACCAGGCGATCCAAAAAAGCCAAGTAAAACCTCTCATTCTGATGTCCAAGGATTGAATAGAGCAAAATGATACTGTTCTTTATAGCAGCTTCTCAGAAGTGCTGCATTTAAATGATTCACATCCTTCAGTTTGGTAGAAATTAGGTGCTTTTCCTCCCTCCTTTTTTTAGGAAAACAGCTGGATGAATTCCTGCAGCTGGCTGTGAACAAGATAGAGGCAGGCCTGAGTTCTGAGTCCTCGCGAGTCAGGCCTTCACACTGCTGCTCTGGGTGAGTTGGCATGAGTCTGCTTAGAGAGGGTATGTGTGTGCTTAAGTAACGTTTCTCCGTCGCCCCTTGAAGACAGGCACTACTTAGGGTCCTGGGCTTTCAATGTTCCATTGTTCTGTCTCTGACAGGTGACAAAGGCCTTGGTACTGAGATACCACCCACTCAGCTCCCAGCTTACAGACCGGTGCGTTCTTTCCAAAGCCAGGGGAGCCAGCCTTCTCCTCCCCATTTCGCTGCTCTCCCAGATGTACCTCAAAGGTTCTCTTTCTCTCCAGCTCATGGGGCTCCTGAGCGATCGACCTAGGCGCAGCAGCTGCTGACGGCTTCTCTCTGCTCATGTCCGACTGCAGCGACGTGTCTCACACGTGCTGGCCCGCCACGGATGTGCGGATCATGTTTCGCCAGCGCTTCTTCACCGATAACGTGCCTGCTCTGGTCCAGGGCTTCCATACTGCTTCCCAAGGTGAGAACAGTCTCAGAGAAGGCCCGGAAACCTGCCTCGAGCCCCATTTCCTAGAAAATAAAACTTAGGAGCCAAGAACTTCCCTTTGAGCTGAGGCGTAGCGGCACTGAAAGGGGTGACCTTCCGTCTAGATTCTTGGCACGCGCTCGTTTCCTGCAAAGGGAATGTCTTTTGTCCTTAAGTTTGGGGATCATTTTCACAAGCTTCTTTGCAGACTGCTGCGCCCCTGTTCACGGGAGCCGGGCGTCAAGTTCTGAAACATGCCTGCACCCGCCTCTCCCGCACACTTTGTCTCTTACAGACGTGAAGCCGCATTACCTGAAGGGCCTGTCTCATGTGCTCAACAGGCTCCCCAAGCCTGTGCTCTTACTGGAGCTACCCACAGTAAGCCTCGTAGTCAGCCATGGCCTGGGAGGGGGAAGAGCAGACAGGGCTTGTCATCTGTGTGGTCACCCCCGTTTTCTTGTGGCCCTTAGCTGCTGTCCTTGCTGCTGGAGGCTCTGTCCTGCTCTGACTGTGTGGTACAACTCTCCACACTCCGCTGTCTTCAGCCTCTTCTCCTGGAAGCCCCGCAGGTCATGAGTCTCCATGTGGACACCCTCGTCACCAAGTTTCTGAACCTCAGCTCTAGCCCTTCCATGGTATGTTGAGCCCCAGCAACTCTGGCTCCTCTTCCTCTCCTCTGCGGTCTCCCTTCACCTCCTCCCCTCCGTTGCAGGCTGTCCGGATCGCTGCCCTGCAGTGCATGCACGCTCTCACTCGCCTGCCCACTCCTGTGGTGAGTACCTCAGGGGCCCTCCCTCACCCAGACACTCTTATTTTTTTTTTCCTTTATGGGTCACACCTGGCAATGCTCAGGGGTTACTCCTGGCTCTGCACTCGGGAATTACACCTGGTGGTGCTTGGGGACCGTATGGGATGCTGAGGATTGAAACTGAGTCGGACGCGTGCAAGGCAAATGCCCTACCGCTGCACTATCGCTCGGCCCATCACCCGGACACTGTAAAAGTGCCCTTCTGACTCAGTGGAGCGGGACTGGCCCCCTTGCTGTGAGAGAGGTGTGAAGTGAATGGTGGACCTGGGCAAGGAGTGGCCTGACTAGCTCGTGGAGAAATGGCCAGCCTGCAGCTGCTGAGAAGAGCAGGAGAGCACGCAAGCGGTGGCTCTTTTGGTAGCCTTGTTGTACAAGGCTCAGATCGGCTCCTCTAACTCCTCAGCTGCTGCCGTACAAGCCACAGGTGATCCGGGCCTTAGCCAAACCCCTGGATGACAAGAAGAGGCTGGTGCGGAAGGGAAGCAGTGTCAGCCCGTGGAGAATGGTGCGTTTGGAGGTCCTGGGAGAGACAGGATGAAGGATGTCACCAACGACTGATAAAGCCACACTGTTTCTGCCTGCAGGTTTCTGCTGGGGAGCCCTGGCAGCTGAGCGGAAGTGCTGGCCCCGACTCCTGACAGTCTCGCTTAGACTGACCGACTCTTCAACTCGTCTCGCTCCCGGCAAGACCAACAGACACAGCAGCACCGCTGCCTCTGCTTTGTGGAGTCCTACTTCATTCTAACGGCCTCGCGTGGAAACTGAGTGTGTGCCTGCTTGTGTTTGAAGAAAGCTCCATCCTGGGCTGTTTCCCTGGGCTGTCAGAAACTAGGAAGCATGCCCCCGCGGGTGAATGCAGATGAGTGAGGCCCCAAGACCGGGTAGTGGACCCGCCCAGACCTGCTGGGAAATAAAGGTTTCTTTTGCTAACAGGGTTCCGGCTACTCCCTGTCCCGCTTCGCTCAGTAGCACATAACCAGAAGCATCACCAAACAGGTTAAAGGAACATCAATGTCTGGTTAGCCAAGAGCCCTCAGAGCCTCCAACCAAAGTCAAGTCAGCATGACCTGAACATCTGTTGTGCCAGTGTTCACCCGGACTCTGCCCACGCCCACGTGACAGGTGCAGGAGACAGAGAGAGAAGCTACAGATCTTTAAAAAGCCCGATACCTTTATTTTCACTCCATTCAGCGGCACATGACAAGTGGCAGTGACCCCCGGCAGCAGGCCTGGTGTCTTTGCCCTATTGAGAAGCCAGGATGCTCGCGGCTCCATAACCCCGTTTTCTTAGACACGAGTAAGAGTTGGTGGCGAACCCCAGATGTGTAATCAGAGGAGCTCGGGCTCAACACCCAGCACGCCGCTAGCTGCCTGATCTCCAACCAGGCTGGAGCTTCCGCTTGCCTGAGTAAAGAGTTGTCAGTCCTTGGTTTCCCTGCAGAGTAGCTGGCAGCAGGCCCACTGTTCTTTATCAAGGGTTCCCAGGACCCCCGGGGTCCATGCTGGATGCAGGGAGGCTTCCAGCTCACACGGCCATCACAGATGCTGACTGAGCAGCCACCCAGGGAGGGGGTCCCAGCTAAGCCCATTCCCATGGGGCAGGTGACTGGAGGGCAGAAGCACCCGAGTAAGCCAGTGCCTAGGAGAGAAGACAAATGTCTGAGTTCGCAGACGATTCGTTATGCTTCTGGGTCTCAGTCCTCAGAAAGACAGAGCTACCACAGGGGACAAAGTTCTAATTCTGCACCCGGCGCCCCTCATTCTAAACCCTCTTCCCCACCAAAAAGCTCAAGCTTCATTCAGTCAGTGCCCTTTGGTGCCTGAAGGCTGAGGTTTTGAGCTACACTTTGGAGCCACGGCAGACATGGTGATTGGCAAGAATGTGACGAGACAGCAAAGGGTGAAGGGCTCTTCCTCAGAGCCACCTAATTATCACTGCCTCAGGTGCCAGGGAGATGGTGCACAGGGGCTGAAACCTGTACTTTGCATGGAGGAGCCCCCAAGTTCAATCCCTGATAGCACTAGATCTCAGCACTTCCAGGAGTAGCCCCTGAGCACTGCCAGAGTGGCCCCAAAATGGAAGAAAATTAAAATTATTAGCCTCGCTCTGATACATGATTCATCCTGTTCTCTTGGGCTGAGGGAGCTAGCTCACTGCTTAAGGGCCTCTCAGATGTCTCTAGCCCCACAAATTACTGACTTTGGTATCGCTAACTTGGTGGCCACTACACCCAGTCAACATCCTTTTTTTTTTCCTTTGGGGTCACACCTGGCAATGCTATGGGGTTACTCCTGGTTCTGCACTCAGGAATTACTCCTGGCAGTGCTCCGGGAACCATATGGGATGCCAGGGATTGAACCCGGGTCAGTTGCATGCAAGGCAGAAGTCCTACCCGCTGAGCTATCTATCACTCCGACACCCAACAAGGCCCTTCTTGAGAACAGTTTTCTAACTTTTTTTTTTTTTTTTTTAAATTACACCTGACAGGGGCTGGAGCGATAGCCCAGCGGGTAGGGCGCTTGCCTTGCACGCAGCCGGTCCATGCCGGCCGGGTTCGATTCCCATGCATCCCATATGGTTCCCCGAGCACCGCCAGGAGTGATTCCTGAGTGCAGAGCCAGGAGAAACCCCTGAGCATTGCCGGGTGTGACCCAAAAAGCAAAAAATAAATAAATAGATAGATAGATAGATAAATAAAAAATAAATAAATTACACCTGACAGTGCTCAGGGGACCACTCTGGTGCCAGGGCTCAAACCCCAGTCAGCCGCATGCCAGGCAAGTGACTTCCCTGTAGTATTCTCTCTAGTCTTACAGTCATTTTCATCTATTATGGTTTGAGGCTGCATCTAACCTGGGGCTCTAGCAAGCCAAGTATGTCCTCCAGTCCTTTCTGCTAATCCTCCCCAACCCTATCTGCTAGTTTATCCTTAGTTTGTCCGTAAACCCTTTAATGAGCAACTGCCTGTTCCTCTAGAGTCTAAAACTGCACTATCCAATATGACAACCACTAGTTACATGAGCTTATTTAGTGAGAATAAAGTTAAAAATCATTTTATCGGAACAGAGCAACAGTACGGTAAGTACTACTGCCTTGCACACAGCTGGCCGAGGTCTATCCCCTGGCATCCCATATAGTGCCCCAAGCACCGCCAGGAGTAATTTCTGGGTGTTTCAATCAGAATGTGAGCCAGGGTTCAAGTACTTAATAGCCACATGTGGTCTATAGTAGACATGGGTAAGAGAATGATGTGGGACACCTTAACACAGAGATCAAAGTGGTGTGGCACCAGCCTAGACGCTTTGCTTTACCTTCGTGTGTCCACACCCAGGAATATCTTCCAGTTGTCCAAGCAGCCATAGTTGTAATGATTCTTAAAAACCTGAAGTCAAGAAAGACGTGTTCATACAAATCCTCTTTACTTAATCCCTTTTCATTTTTGAGCCCAAACTGGCTCAATCTCAGCAAGGTGGGTTCTGGCTTTTCAGGACACCTGCCCGAGCTGGCCCTGGCCATGGCCCGCCCGGCAGGTCAGCGGCCACCAGCATCCGCCCAAGCCCTTGGCCTTACTCACTCTGCCCTTGGCATTCAGCCGCCGCCCCTCTACTGTTGATGTGCCTCTCGATGCTGGTCTCACCCCCGACTGATGAGAACAGCATGCCACACAGTCAGGGCGCCCAGGGCAAGCGCTACAGAACTAAGGAAAGGGAGGGGTTGGTGGGGAGCGCATGGAGGGGCGTGGAGGCGATCGACAGGTTCTGAGCTAGCGCTGAGGGGACCTGGCTGGCTGGGGAACCTCTGCCCACTTCTCACCCCAGCCTGCATCCTGGAAGACCGTTTGCTCCATCACAAAGTGGCCTCAACATGATCTAAAAGTACGTGGTTCTTAATTACCCAAATTAAGATTGGGCAGGTGGGGGAGTCAGTCTGTTCTAATAAAACCCGATCTGTGTTTTCTTAAAATACCCATGTCCGGAAGGCAGTGGAGGGGAGCAAAGCCACCGAGGTTAGAATGGGTTGACACCACGCCCAGATTCTCCCCAAGCACAGAACGTATTACCTTGCCCCTCCAGTTCCCAGTTTTCCTAATGGCACCTCCCCTCCCAGCAGCTGAACTTACCTTGCACGGGACGCACATACACATTAGCACCTTGGGTGTGCTCTGCCCCCGAATGCAGGAGCAAACTGGACACTGGCCCTGTCAGCCTAAACCAGACTAAGACCTGCAGCAGGTCGCTCAGGGGATGGGCTCCTGTCTGCACGTGGGCACCCGGAAAGGGTTTCTCTGAAGCTGCCCCTCCCTTAGACTGAAGAACGAGAGTCAGATACCTGCACAGGAACCAGAGGTAGACAAGACTCTTGTGAGTCACCCTTTCTCGGAAGGAGAAGGTGGGTGGTGGGGTCTGCTGATAGGTCTAGAAAAAGAAAACAGCACAGTCTGGCTCCTTTGTCCTGCTGGCCTCCACCAGAGCCCCAGCCTGTCGGGCAGGCAAGCGATCCATGCCCAGGATGAGAACTAAGAGACAGAGCCACAGAGGAGCCGGGCAGCAGCCAGATGGACCAAGCCCAGCCGTCCCACAGAGACACACCAGGCAGAGCAGTCTGGACAGGATGCAAAGCACAGGAGGAGCAACCCTGCGCCTGAGATACAACAACACCAATGGTGCTCCAGGGGGAAGCCACTGCACCCACAGCGGAAACGACACTGGTGACCCTCTCAGGGGAGGACACCAGACCACAGCCAGAATGGGGCAAGGGACAGCCGGAGCTCCACAAAGGAGCACCGTGGGCCCGAGATCCACTGCGGAGGAGTCCTAAAAAGCCTTGGGAGACAGGACGGCTCGAACGTGGACAGAGCCTGCACGCTGCCCCCTGGAGCCCCAATACACAGACTAACACAGAGTCCCTGCTGCTCAGGCCTTCAGCATGGCAGAGACCAACTCAGCCCAAAGGTGTTCGTGGGCCCCGGACCTGCAAACTCACACTGAGGCCTTTGCCCCAGGCCCTCCGTGAGCCTAAGGCAGCTCCCTGAGCACTACTGACCCGGCCTACAACTCGCCTAGCAGGTCGGCCTGTCGCCTCGGCACCTGCACCCCCTGGCCTGAGCAGCAGGAGGGAGTGGGGTGGGGACAGCCCACCTGGTCAGCAACCGCCTGCAGTTTGTTCTTGTCGAGCTGTTTCATTTTCTACAGGAATGAAAACAGCGCTGGTTACACCCTCAGGCTTCTAGGACAGGGCGCCAGCAGCCCCTCTCTGTGGGGGACAGATGCCATCTCCACAGCTCGCTCGCTACCGTGAGCCATCCTGCTCCCAACTCTGGGCTCACCTCGATGGCGGCATAAGCCTCCCGGAAAAGGTCCCAACTGCTGTAGCTGCAGTACACACAGCCCAGAGTCATGAAGAAGCAGAAAGAGAAGAAGTACCGGTGGTTATAGTGGCCCACACAGTTGTTTAGCCATGCTGGCGGGAAAGGATTAAGGACAAGATCAAACGTACAACGGCAGGGGAGTGTCCACACCTGTCTGGTTCATCCTTGGTTCATGATGCCGCCATCCAAGCCCGGGGCTTCCAATTCAGTCACCAAGAACCGTTTCCCAAAGGTAGGAAAACGGGTGACTCACCAGAGGTTGAAGTCAAAGCATTAAAAGGTTCTCAGAACCCAAATAATTCCCACCAGAAAAACCAAAATAACTCAAATCCTTCAGTGGAATGAACCTGCCTATACATCAGCCGACAGAACAGGAGTGAACCAGACATCTGGGGGGGGGGGGCCAGCAAAAAAGAGCCCTGTGGCTTCTCTGCTACACCCAGGAGACGGTGTGGGTCACACCCAGCAGAGCCATGCCAGCACCACTGCCACAGAGCTCCCCGGAGAAGCCCCGAAAGCTTCTGCTTTCCCAGGAGACAGTCAGCCCCCACAACGCCTGCCCCTCCCTTCTCAAGAGTCTGTGCTCCCTGCAGCAAGGAGGAAGCCGAGGGTGTGGGCCCCTCCTGCTTGGGCAGTGCTCCAGCTACAGGCAGCTCGGGCGGGAGAGAAAAGGATACGGCAGTGATGGTCCATCTTCAGCACACATCTGAAGAGAGAAACAAGTGTCGTGACAGTGGCAGAGGCTTGCCGGGGAGCCGTCAGGACTAGCCCTGTGCCTCCAGGTCCCGCTCCCTGCGGAGGTGGAGTGGGTGGGGAGAGACAGACAGGCCAGGCCTCAAAGCCTGCTTCACCCGTACCGCACAAGGCAGCGCCTGGCTCTGGGCCTAAGTGTCCACAAGAGGTGACAGAGCCTGACTTCTGGGACCAGCCGAGGGCCAGAGGCACGACAGGCGGACAGGCTGCCTGCCAGGTGATGTCTCACCAAAGTCCAGGTCTAGGCCAGAGCGGAAGCCCAGAGGGTAGGGCCCTTGTGTTTCATATAGCCAATTATGGCTCAATCACAGGGTCCCTGGACAGGATTGCTCCTGAGCACAGAGCCAGGAGGATCACCAAGGGAGCCCAAACCACCCCACAAAAATCAAATAGATCTCCTGCTGCTGCGCGCCGGAGCTCGGCGAACCCACCTGTTGCAGATGCTGCAGTGGTGAGTTCGGGCTGGCTTGGGGTAAATGCACTTCTTACAGATGGAGACTGTGGCGAGGTCATTCCTGCCCTGCGCAAGGGAAAGCAACAGGACATCTGAGGTGAGCCCTGTCTGACCCTCGGGCGACACCAAGGCTC